>CAKAEH010001489.1:0-55183 GCA_916381525.1 Cercopithifilaria johnstoni
ACGATTACTTTGATTTTTACTTAACATTTCTGCGAAAGTCGAATTTCGATGCAGAATTGAATTTCGATGTAGAAGTTGAATTTCGATGTAGAAGTCGAATTTCGATGCAGAAGTTGCATTTAATGTAAAAGCTGAATTTCGACGCAGAATTGAATGTCGATGTAGAAGTTGAATTTCGATGCAGAAGTTGAATTTCGATGTAGAAGTTGCATTTAATGTAGAAGCTGAATTTCGACGCAGAATTGAATTTCGATGCAGAAGTTGTATTTAATGTAGAAGCTGAATTTCGACGCAGAATTGAATGTGATGTAGAAGTTGCATTTCGATGTAGAAGTTGCATTTCGATGTGAAGGTTGAATTTCGATGCAGAAGTTGAATTTCGAAATTGAATAAATTCAATCATAAATGGTATAAGATGTGAATGAAAAGGAAAAATATGCAATTCAATAGAAATGTATATGCAAATAACACGAATAAAATTGCTTAATAAATGTTTTAAAAGAAATATTCAGTAAAATTATCATTAAATTCATTAATATTAAGACAACAAAAGCGGCTGTAACCATTTCAAATTCTCATTGTTTTCCATATACTGTGATAGTTTCCTTTTTGATTTAATTTTTTACAACAAATAGTTTAATATTTCAAATGATAATAATCTATTTAAATGATCATTCTTTTTTGGTTAAAATTAATTATCATACGATCTATTCAACAAAAGATAACAAATCAAATATTCCTATGTTTTACTTTTTGATTATTCGCATTTCAATAAATTATTCAAATCATTTTTAGGGTTTAAGAAATAAATTTAAAATAATGGAATTAATTATTTTACTATCTGTCATTATTAGAATTGCATTGATTTATATGCAAATTTACGCTTTTACTGGAATAATAACTGTACAATTTATTGCAATTTGTTTTAAGAAACGATCGGATAAAAATAAAACGAATGTGAGAGAATTTAAATTATTATTTCAAATCTTTCCACTTCCGATATATCACTTCTAATTTTTTTTTCCAAAGCGCAATTGTTACATTCTATCATTTTGCAACCTAAAATAGCAAAATTGCAGTTATTATGTATGACAATAGTTTAGCAGCTAATTGTAATGTCTATTTTTAGGCTTATCATTTTTAAAATTTGAAATGGATTTATTACCATTTCCATACATCACTTCTAATTTTTATTTTCAAAGCGCAATTGTTACATTCTATCACTTTGCACCTAAAATAGTAAAATTGCAATCATTGTGTGAAACAATAGTTTAGTGTTAATTATAATTTCTATTTTTGGGCTTATCACTTTTTAAATTTGAAATGAATTTAGTACCAAAAGGATTCCATACATCACTTCTGATTTTTATTTCCAAAGCGCAATTGTTACATTCCATTATTTTGCAACCTAAAATAGTAAAATTGCAATCATTATGTAAAACAATAATTTAGTAGTTAATTACAATTTTTTTTCTTTTAGGCTTATCATTTTTTTAAATTTGAAATGGATTTAGTACCAAAAAGAATGAAAGAGAAGAAAAGCTTAAAATGGAATGATATTCTTTTTCATTCATATGATATCGTAAATTTTCTACCAAAATGGATGCATATAAAATATATTCCATTAAATGTTAAATTTTAGGCTCAATTAAAATTTAATTCTAACTTATTGTTTTGTAGAATTTTTACGAAAATAATTTTTAGCAAAATTTAAAACCAAGAGTGATCAGAGAAATTATGATTTCATCCGCACAAAGGAATGCAATTGAGGAAATTGAAAAAGGTTATTACAACGACTAAAATTTATATTATTATTTTATTTGCTCAAATGTTACTTTTGCTTTGTTACTTTTTAACGATGAATATACTTTAAACTTCTTAATGTAATAACTTTAAAGTAGTAATAGTAATTTTAAAGTAATAACTATAAAGTAATATTTTTAAAGTAATAACTTCAATGCAGTACTAGTAGTAGTAGTAGTAGTATTTTAGTAGTAGTAGTATTTTCAGGTCAAATGACTCCAGCAAATGAGGGTGAAACATTAGAAGATGCAAAAAGTAATTGGGGTGCTGTGCAAAAAGTTGAAAGTAGTTCTAAGGTATGTACGTGCAATTGAAAAAAAGAAATGATACTAGAAATTCCGATACTTATCAATTTAATAATTAACAACTGCCCTAATTACCTTTTGTCTTTCATACTGTTAAGTATTATTTTATTTTAATAAATTTTTGAATAAACAAAATTTTCAAAATTATTTTTTACTTCAAAATAATTTAGCAAAAAGAAAGAATTTGATTAAGCTAATAGAGAATTTATTTTATTTTAGGTTCGACGAAAAGTTTTCACACGAAAACACAAATAACGAATGATTTTAGTGATAATTTTTTGTTATCATTTCCCATCTTTCTTTACTATACGTTTTAATTTTTTCTCGCATAATAATCCTTTCATTGATAAACGATTCATTTTTATCATATCTTTTATCTTAGCTTAAATTTATCATTTATCATTTATAAACATTTCTGTTACTGTCTCAAAATAGAAGCGAAATATCTGTGATATTAAATTGATATTATATCATAATTGATTGCATCACATGAACAACATTTGAACTTACATATTTAAATTTATGACAGCTAAAAAACCGAAATAAAAACCTAATAATTTATTTTGTATATTTTGTTATCATTAATACTAAAACTCTATAATATTCCCTTTCCTACTCATTTACTCCTCGCTGATAACTTTTCTTTAACCTTATCATTTTTCTATTGTATATTTTGTTATCTCTAATACTAAAACTCTATAATATTCCCTTTCATTCCCATTTATTCTTTGCTGATAACTTTTCTTTAAGCTTATCATTCTTCCATTAGATGTTTTGTTATCACCAATACTAAAACTCTACAATATTCCCCTTCGTTCCCATTTATTCCTTGCTGATAATTTTTCTTTAAGCCTATTATTCTTCTAATTAATGATGGTGCATAATCATTAATTGACGCCTGGTTATTTAAATTATGCTTTAAAGTGAATATTAGGCCTGTTGCACGATATTGTTTATAAGATCCGTTTAAATGATTGATCCTTAATATTATGTGTTCATAACTGAGCTTCGAGATGTTTAAATTTTAATCAAATTAGATTGTTAATTTTTTTCCGAAATTTTCTTAAGTAATTAATATATGCAAATTTTGCCAAGCAAATATTCTTATTAATATAAAAAATAAATAATATTCTAATTTAAATTAATTTAATAAAACAAAAGTAAGTAAATGTTGCTTATCACTTGCAATTAATATATGCAAATTTTGCCAAGCAAATATTCTTATTAATATAAAAAATAAATAATATACTAATTTAAATTAATTTAAGAAAACAAAAGTAAATAAATGTTGTTTATCACTTATCACTTAACCAATAATTTTTCAAGTCTATATTTCTCGTTCATATAATTATGCTAAATTCGAATTTATTAACTTAGTTGTAATCTCTGACTTAATTTCTTTTGCTATTTCTCATTGTTCAGTAATATCTCGCTATAATTTTGTGAATCAAAGAAAAAGAAAATAAAACAGGTTATTATGTAAAACAAAATTCAACCTATCACATCTGAAGATTTTGACAATTAATCTGTTAAGTGACAGTAACCTCTGTGTAAATTACTGTTACTTGTACCATTTGATTAACAACGAGGATTGATTTACTATGAATTAATTTCAATCTAATAATAAACAGTTCGCTGTTCATTTTTATGGGTGAACAATCCTAAGGTCAGATCAATTATGTCAACCATTTATCGATCAGTTCAGAAGTCAATAAAACCTAACATACATCGCTTTGGTGAAGTTTTCGTGCAACTGTGCTGCTTTGTATAAATTTATTATCTCAAAACGAATTTCTGAATGCGCCAAAATTTTGTTTGCTCATTCATCCATTAGTGATTGTAGAAGGCGAATCTTGCAAACATGAAATAGGGCCTATTACTGTGGGCGACATTGTTGCGTAACTTCCGTATATTTCAGCGTGACCTTTGACATTCATGTTCAAGTTTTTTCGATCGAAACCACTGTTTGTTGATTACGGTAGCAATAGCTGATTAGAGCTATTGTCTTGCGGAATTCTGACTGGTATCGATCCTGAAGGCCTTCCTTTTTCAAATTGTTGCTATTGCTCTTAGAAATGATTTGTACAGCATTACTTATAGAAGGATAAACAGTAATGCCGAACTTACTGCTGGGACAGTCTCTTTATCTGTGCAGCACCCATTCTATGATTCATATATTTCAGTCACTGCTACAAAAACAGAAATAGTCCGGTTTCTTTTCAATTTTTTTCTTATTCACTTAATATCTTCTAATTAATGTTAGCTTTCTTAGAAAATGTTCTTCGAATAATTGTGAATGACCTTTTTTAGTTAATGTTACCGTAGGTTAGGAATTTTTCATCCATAATTCATTAATCATCTATAATTCTTTAACGGAAATTTATAATGTGGTTTTATTATTTTCAGTAAGTATTTCATATACAAGGAGCTCAGCAACTCTCTGCGAAATTTTTCGGCATTTCGCAGTAATCCGTATTATGTATCGTGTATCATGCATTAGCTTTTATGCTGTTTTTGATTTTAGAGGTTTTCTCAATTTCTTCATCTTTAATTTTCCATTTGAAAGTCGTTCCTTGACAGCACGCGAGGGGGTGTTGAGTTTAAAAATGAATAATTATAAAATGACATTTCAGCGCGATGAAAGATAATTCTCTGAATTCACCAAAACCAAAAATGAAATTATCTCCCAGAAAATCTGAAGATCAAGTAGAGGTATTCATATAAACTTATCTATTGTTAGTTTTATGGTTATGCTCCTCGTGTTTAGTATCCAAAGCACATGACATTTTATTTTACTCAAACAATTGCACGATTTCTATGGTTCATTTTACTTATGAGTCTTGAGATGTCTGAAATTTGTCTAACTTCAGAATTTGAAAAATATTTCGTTCGAATCGGATCACACCAAGCCACCATCGAGTCTTTCACTAAGTCTCGGAAATGGTGAGCGGAAAGTAAGTTTAAGTTTTTCAATAAGCCTCGAAAGAAAGGGATATTGTGAGTCCCTGTCCTGACCTTTATTTTAATGTTTTTGACCTTTATTGACCTCATTCTTCAAATCATTCGTTGGCATTTTGATGACATTTTCTTTTTCACTCCGATTCTTTTTCTAACTTAGACAGTTTATATTTTTATGCTTCTAATCGTTTATTGACGGAAAAATTTACTCAACTTTTTCTTTTTTAATTACTTGAAAGTTCTTCCCAAATCGGGAACTGCAAAACTGGAATGTATTTTTAAGCTGAAGCTTCAAGAGTTTCTAGAACTAATCATTTTACGAATGATTATTTTTTAAAATAGTATTATATTTATGGGAAACAAACATGAGATAAAAGTTAATAAGGCGAAGTGCTAAATGCGAGCGAGTGATTGAAATACATTTGGAAGTTCCATGAATTTTGATTAGTTTGTCAATTGCAATATCAAGCGATCATTTGATAATAGAAATAAGTACGAAAAATTCATGGATAGTAAAAATAAGTACGAAAAATTCACTTCCCTCAATGTGTGATGGATGGAAGTAGCCGATGGCTAGCAGGCGGCTGTTAAAGGATGGAGAGATGGGCTGGGACTTCTATATCGTATTGGGAACAATAAACCCACAATGACATTTCGCTATCGATCGGAATCGTCCATTGCTCTTGACATCGTCTTGTTCCTACCATCTGCTGTATCTGTGTAACAAAGGTTGTGTATAGATTGTTTCCATATAATTTAGCAGTATCGCCAATAACATATTATGATGATTATCTTATTTTTTTATTAAGAATATGATATTGCTTTTGAATCTAATCATTTGTATCTGTATGATCGTTTCAAATGATCATTATATCATTACTAATTTGAATGCTTTATCATTACTCGCTTTTTTAATGAACTTTTCATTCTGGAATAATGTTCCAACTTCATGTTACAAAAGGATTTTTTATGAGGTAGGACAGCATCATTAATACCGAGGAGCTCCTTTGTTGGCTTTTTGACTATACGGAATAAATTGTATCACGAAATTGCCGATATTCTCATTTGTTCCTTTTTTTATTTGTATCTCCACATGTGTCTAATCGTATAACTAATATTTGTTGTAACCCTAAATTTTTTTGTGATTTGTTAAGATTCTATTACATAATTCTTTTTTTGTTACAAAATGAAAGTTTTTTCTGAAGATGACGCAGATACCAGCGAAAAAAAGCACTGTGCATCAAGGAACACCTTCAGTTAAGAAAAAGAACTCGCGACGTAGTTCACGATCGCGATCACGTGGTCGCCATTCACGGCGTTCTACACCTCCTAGAAGTTTGGTATGCTCTTTTCGTGGATCGTGATCAGATTTTTCATGAAACCTTGTCTAAATAATATGAAACTAAATAATATATCAGTTTTATCAATGAGCTTAGGTTGACACATCCTATAAAATTAGAATCTTGTAAGTTTTAAGTTATATAGCTTGAATGATGAGAAATTGACAAATGTCATTATTAGCATTATTTCATTTAAGTAAAATAAGAACAATAAGCACAAAAAATTTTTGATGCCAAGTTTGTCCGTCATGTAATTCCTTTTAGGCATCTCAAACCGTTAAAACTGATTCAGCTGAAAAGATATTGCCGGCTCCTGTACGTCGTTCGGTTGTCAATGCTGTCAAAGAAGATTCGACTCCACTTGAAAACCACTCTTTGGTACTTATTGACTATTTGCGAATACCGCTTTCTCCCCTATTAACAAGTGGTGGATACTAGTCAAGTGCTATGATTTTGTTATAAGTAATACTTGTAGATAAATCGGAATGATGGGTGTTCTTTGATGATATATTAGATAACACCTTTTCCTTGTCCGCATTACATAAATCAATGAAAATTCAGAGGTCGCAATGTGGTAGTCAATTAGTTTTTATCCCCATTAAACTCATGCATTGGAAAATCATAGGGTGACAAGATTTTTTTCGCGGAACTGAAGTTAGAAATTTTGTTGCATACCCAGTAATAAATTATTTGGGAGGGCATAATTGATCTAATTATTAAGAAAGCTAAATAGATTCTTTC
Organism: Cercopithifilaria johnstoni; assembly: GCA_916381525.1. Classification (NCBI taxonomy): domain Eukaryota; kingdom Metazoa; phylum Nematoda; class Chromadorea; order Rhabditida; family Onchocercidae; genus Cercopithifilaria; species Cercopithifilaria johnstoni. The sequence goes on from CAKAEH010001489.1 coordinate 7,148, forward strand.
CAGCAGGCACCAATGAAATCCTACGGAACAGTCTTCGGTATGGAGAAACCCATGAGGCTGTCAAGTTATCTCATTGATCATCCCTACATTCTAACGTTCATTCATCTTTTGATGTGTGTTCTCTATGCTTTCATCATCTACAAGGTAGTGAACTTCTTTGGTGTTGATCGATTCGTGATGAAACATTGGGCGCAATGGAGCAAGAAGATTCGTTCTAACCTATCTCCTTAAAAGTTGTGTTCAGTTATATCGATACACTAACTTTTTTGCATCAGTTTTTCCATTTTTTGTACCTCATAAGTTTATGAAAATTTTTATTTATAGCACAAATCGTTATAATTTGATTCAGCAGCACTACTGCCCATTAATAATAGATTCATAACAAACAAGATATTTATTGTGAATGGTGGATTACAATGGTTTCTAGGTTTTGCAGTTGTTAAAAGCCTTTATTGTTTCTTTTGTTTTTGTTTACATATGATCTTCAAAGCTATGTCTTATTATTTTTCTATTCTTACAATTAAACTATTTTACAATTAGTGTCTAATCATTTGCATGCGAATAAGGAATTCACGGAAAAAGAAAAAAATTCTCATCTATCACGTATTTGAAGAGCACGTTCCCCGGATTTTTTGAACAACTCTCGTATCATAAAGGTTAGGGAATATGTCATATCCTTATTGGTGCACATTGCCTACATTTGATTCTCGAATACTGATAACTGTTATCAATAGTTGCTGGGACAGTTCAACTCTCGTTTCATGTTATTCGTTATCCGAAATAGCGGTCCATGTCCAGGAATGATGCAATCGGCTAAGCACAGCAAACGTTTTCTTGATTCCTCTTGTTGTGTTTCATTAGCTGCCAACTGTTTCCATATTGTCGAATATTTCATGTCTTCTTTTCGTATAAATATATCACCTTTAACAAAATGATAATATTTTCACTAATAAAATTTTCAGTACTTCAATTTTTTTTGCTTTTCTTATTCGATAAGGAAAGTCTGAAAATGTTTAACTATAAAAAAATTAGATAAATGAAAAATCAAGTTCAATTTATCGGTTAATACTTTTTAAAATCCCTCCGACATGTCTTTTCATCTTATCATAATTTTGATTTTCGGAATGAATTGACAATAAATGATAATAATTAATTACATTGACACTTTCGAAGGTTAAAATAATCAATTTCAACTTCTTCGAAAGAAGATTGTCTTAAATGAATAAATATCAATTCAATCAAATTTGAAACGTTTTACTTGCTAGCGATATTAATCATACCGGAAACAATGACAGTGCCAAAAAAGTTTGTATTGTTAATAAGAACAGAGATGTCATCAAATGTGTGACCCGGTGTTTTTAGTAAATAAACATTTTTTGTTAATCTTTCAACATCATCCTGAAATCCTTGCCTGTTTTACAAATATTTCTTGAAAGATAAAAAGGGTTAATCTTTGAATAGTTCCGCATGAAATTTTAATGTAATTTTTATTTTTCAATATTTATTCCGGCATATTTTATTGGACAATTACCAGATCAGTAAATTTCTGTTACCGGCAGATCCGTAATAATTGATTCTGCCATTAATTTAACAGCTTTTTGATTAAAGTAGTGATAATTTTGAAGGAAAAACCTCAAAAATTCTTAGAAAATTGGATTGCCCACCGACATGCATGAATCTTCCGGAAAAATGAAATGCATCGGGGAAATGATTAGTGTTACCGGAATGATCTGGATGACCATGAGTTGTGATCACATAATTGATTGAAGGTGGTGGAGCGCCAAGTTCACTTAATCCTATCGTAAAAATATTGAAATTGTCAAATCAAACATGAATATCCTTTGTTTTTAAATACTTTGAAATAATCAAAAAGTTTTATACACATTATATGAAGGATGGATAATCATATGATTATTGATTAAATAATCGTAATTAATTGAATTATAATGTTGTATGATTATGATTATAATTACAAACTTTGCATCATCCAAGTACGTCCGTTAATATCGGTGGAAAGCCCGGTGTCAACTAAAATCTTTTTTCCGCCATCAATAATAAGTGTAATTGAGGATACAAATTCGTAATCATTTACATTATTCTGCACAATCGAACCCTAAAAAGGATCTCTCGATCATTTTCAATCAATAATACGTAACTAAGCATTATTCTACTTTCTCCCGCTCATGAAGATCATTGCGATTTCTGTTGACCTTTTTTATAGTTTCTCAATGATATGTATGTGATAAGCTTTAATCTCATTAATAAACATTTTGAAATAATGTAAAGCAAGAATAATATTGGATGAAAAGTAAGTAAAAGATACTGTAAGCAGTATTTGTATATATATCAAACAAACAATAAATATACATTATAGTTGAAATAAATTTGAAAAATATAAAAATGATAATTTTTTAATTTAATTAATATCAGAGAGTTAATCAGAGTTAATCAAATACTTAAGAGATAATTTACTTACTTCTCTGATAATATAAATCATCGCATTCTCATTTGTATACGTTTCGGATGTTGTAAATGCAGTTTTTGATAATATCATATCGTTATCTTCCGTTTTGCGCTTACTAATAACAACTGATGCTAATATTTCATGAGGATATCGAGTGCTTCTTTTTAATGCTTCTTAATTCATTTTACTTTAAATTTTTGAAATGAAAAATATGAAATTTAGAAAGTGTATAAATATTGGTAACTTTTACAAAATGTATAATATTATTATTGAAATAGTATGAATATATTTTATAGTATATATGTGAAGTTACTTTGATAACAGTGTTAATATCATGATCTTTTTTGACCTAACTAAATAATATCAATATTTTTTAAATACTATATTCACCATATTATTGTCATTTAATTTACCTAAATGATTCATATCAAGAAATTGTGCAAACCTTGATCTCCAGCAAAAGAATTGTTATTTTCATATGCCCTTTTTGCTTCTTTCATTTCCAAACTTCTAAAAGAGAACAATGATAAGCTGATATAAATGATATAATGAATATGTTTTATAGCATACATGTGATGAGTTAGATAGACTTCATTGATACACTTCACTGATCAGCATGTTTATTTTTATTAAATAAACATGAATAAAAGACATGGATATTAAGTAAACATGAATAATGAATATTCTAGCATATATGTGATAAGAGTTAAACTTCACTGATATACATTAGCATGAATAAATAACCTTTCACTCTTTCATAAACAATTCAATTTGCTATCTGTACAATCAATTCTGTTGCAGTTAAATAATTCGTGTATCATCAGATCATCAGTATAAGATCATATAAGATATCATATAAATATATCATATAAGTATAATATAAGATCATATAAGATCGTGATCATCAGTATAAGAAATGATCAGTTTTATTTATCCATTTATCTTCTCCATCATAATCACAAAGAATTCTGCATTTGCAAGCATACCTGGAAATCACATGGCTATTTTCAGGTTTCCAATCTGGATTCAAACGATGATAAAGAAGCTCAGTGGGTTTCAAATCCGATACAGTGAATATATTTTGTTGAAATGATGATCGAATTGCTTTTCCCGATAATGTATCATTTTTAAGTTTATCATTTTCATTCATTTCATTCTCCTTCGTAATATGACTTTCTGTTGTTTTTCGTCTATCAATCATTTGCTAGAAATCAAATTATTTCAACTATTTTCTAAAATATAATTGGAATTGAAATCTTTTAATGCTTCATACCGGATATTATACCGGATATTATTAATTAGTTTACTCGAAATAGCTATTATAACATGTAATGGAATAAATCCGATATGAGTTGTTTCAATTACAGCAAAAAATGTTGAAATTTCTACTTGTAATAGCAAACTTCCACCTATAATAGCAAAAGTTCAACCTGTAATAGCGACACAATGAAAGTTCAACCTGTAATAGCGACACAATAAAAGTTCTATCTGTAATAGCGACACAATAAAAGTTCTACCTGTAATAGCGATACAATAAAAATTCTACCTGTAATAGCGATGCAAGCCGTTTAAAATCAAATTGCTTTTTTCCGGTAACATTTTTAAGTTGCGGCAAATATGTTGTTGTTTCTGCTTTAGTTTTTACTATTTGTGATTTAAATGTTGCGGTTGATGATGAAGATATTGTCGTAGTTGCTATTCTTGATTTCATATCTATTCTCGGTATAGCAGAAGAAATCGAAATGACTTTTGAACCACTTCCAGTCATCATATTGAACTATATTCGAAAATAAGTTATTTGTTTTAAAGCAGAAGTATAAGTTGCTGAATAAAAAAGTAAGTTTGTCGTTTCCTTATTTAGCTAAGAAAAAGTGCCTGATTACAATTAACCGGAAAATATTATATTTTCATGAACATATATATACTAAGCAACTTAAGCTAAGAAAGAGCGCCTGATTTTAATTAACCGGAAAATATTATATCTTCATGAACATATACTAAACAACAAATAAAATTGTTTAAAGGTTAATTTTTATGAATCATTCAAAATTTTAAATTTTATGATTTATAATACCCTTTCGTGCTATTTTATGATATTGATAGTTATTAAGGAGATAGATTATCATCAGTGAGATTGAGTAGAACTGACTAGTTCTCATAATCTCGTCTATTGCATTAACCTTTCAACTTTCATCTAAAAGAAACAAACAACTAACATCACCGCCAATTTTCACAATATTTGTTTTCGCTGTTGTTGAAATGCTACTACTCGTACTGTTATTGTTTGACTGATCGATAAATATTTCTTCAAATGGTAATTTCGAAACAGAACCTTTTCCACGTCGAACAAAATCATGAAGCCAATTCATTGAATTATTATTTAACGATTTCAAAAGTTTTAGATGGCTCAAATCTAAAATTTTATAAAAATTATAATTTGAGAGATTGTTTGTTTAATTTCAATTTAAATTAGCTAATAATTTAATTAGCTAAAATAGAAATAAGCCAAAAATTCTTTCATTTTCAATTCAATTTATTTCAGGCCATTTTAGCTATATGTATATAATTATAGTTATATATTATTAATTTACAAGATATTGTAATGAATTAACGATAGATTAGCGATCGACGCTAAGGATTTAAAAACTTTATTAAACGCTTAAAAACTTGCTTTCATCAAGAAGTATTGATCGAACGATAAGTAATGAAAAAATAGTTAAAAGAGAAGAGGAAATATTGGATGACATCGTCTTAGAGGATTATTTAACTGTTATTCAAATTTCATCATACCATAAAAAAAGTGGGTTAAATCGATCAATTCACACAATCAAGAGGAAAAGATAAGTATTCATAATTACTTTTGCGCATACGGCGCATATAGTTATATGCATATAATTTATAATTATATATTATTGATATTTGTGTCACACAAATTGAAACTGAGGGATTGCATTTTTTTGAATTATTCCTCAATACTTCATTTTTTTTCTTCGCTTCAAAAATTGTTGTATTATTTCTATCAATTAAATTTATCGTTAATTTCTAATTAATCTAATTAAAATTTTTAATCGTATCATTTCATCTAAAAATATTTATTACTTTTAATTTTCAATTTCATAACAATTTCGTGCGTAGAAGATATAGAACTTTGTAATATCTTATGGGAAATTTATTGATATGATATAAATTAAATATGATATATATAAACTATTGATATAAATTAAAAACAAAAGTTAAAAAAAATGATTAAAAATTTATTATAATTGATAAAACAATGTAATGATAATTCGTTTATCAGCCATTTTATCATTTTGATAATTGAAATTTCACCACATTGCCAATATCTCTCACATAACCATTTCTTACAAAATATGGTTTCTGGAAATTATTAAGTTAATTAATTAATTGCTGGCATAAAGCAAAAATCAAATTCACAAATTATATCTTAAATAATTTCATTTATAATAATACACTAAAGATGCATAAATTGAATTAATAGAGGAAATTGATGAAAAATTACTATCCATTGTTTCATCCATTTATCAAGCAAAACGTTTAATGATAAGATTGAAAATTTATTAAATTTAATTATACAAAGTTGCAGAAGAATTGCCTATTACTATTAAGTTACCTATCACTGTTAAGCTGCCTATTACTATTAGATTGCAGAAAAACTGCCTATTACTATTATTCTTGAAAATGAAAAATATAATTTGCAAAACAAAGGAAAATTTACGACATACAAAAGGATTTGGTAACTGTCTGTTATGTGCAATAATTCCGGAATGTAATAATGCACTGTCACCAAATAATAATAATAGATTTATTGAAAGTAAAAATAAAATTTGAAAATGACCAGCCATCTCTGTTTGACACTTTCTCTTTTAATTTGAAAAGCTTCCTGAAAAATTTCTTTTATACCAAATATGAAATATTCAAATTAGTTTTCGATAGTTAATCTGTTCTTCTTGAATTGCACGATTATGTAAAAAGCAATTTTTAATAAACAGCTTTAAAAGTTGGCATTAAAATGAACGTCTAGAAATTGAAATGAATTGTTAAAAATTTAAAAAAATATTAGTGGTACTTGAAATATGAAATGGATTACCTATTATATTCTATTATATTTCAAAAGTCTTTGTGTAAAACAATAGAAATTAAATAGTGCAAATAAATTGATTGGTTCTGCTTATTCATTCGAATTAGTAAAAAGTTCATTAAGAAATGAAAATATTGATGGTACTTGAAATATGAAATGGATCACCTATGGTACTTGAAATATGAAATGGATCACCTATGGTACTTGAAATATGAAATGGATCACCAATGGTACTTGAAATATGAAATGGATCACCTATGGTACTTGAAATATGAAATGGATCACCTATTATATTCTATTATATTTCAAAAGTCTTTTTGTAAAACAATAGAAATTAAATAGTGCAAATAAATTGATTGGTTCTGCTTATTCATTCGAATTAGTAAAAAGTTCATTAAGAAATGAAAATATTGATGGTACTTGAAATATGAAATGGGTAACCTAATATATTCTACCATAATTCAGCAGTCTTTTTTGTGTAAAACAATAGAAATGTTGGAGAAATTAAATAGTGCAAATAAATTGATTGATTCTATTTATTCATTCGAATTAGTAATAAATTCATTAAGAAATGTAATACGAGAAATGCATGAATTATTTGAAATTTTATTTAGATTTAAATATCTTCCGATTATAAGTGGTACCCAAAATAAATGGACAAAAATTTTCCTATTCCCGCAAACTCTAAACTATTAAACGTTAAATATCGTGACGAAATATCGGGATGGAAAATGTTGCAAAAGTTATTGCTAAATGGATAAATGTTGCAAAAGTTACTGCTAGTGGATAAATGGGATGAATAAATGTTGCAAAAGTTATTGCTAAATGGATAAATGTTGCAAAAGTTACTGCTTATGGATAAATGTTGCAAAAGTTACTGCTTATGGATAAATGGGATGGATAAATGTTGCAAAAGTTACTGCTAAAGGCAACTTAGAAAGTTTTTACTAAACCAGACAATATCAAATTACGGAAAGCTAAAACTGTCGCAAATTTCAAAATACATTGTAAGCAAAAAATATTTCAATTTTAAATTTTTAATTCAATATAGAATATTTAAAAAATTTTTTGGTAATTTTCTATTAACAAATTAACAATACAAATTTTCAGCAAAAATAAACAAAGAGAAGCGTTTCCAATCTGTGATGCATTTATCGGATCGTTCAATCTGAGATACATTTATCGGATCGTTGATACCAATCACACCATTGAAATTGCTTTGGCCAACCTTGGCGCATTGTATGAAGTTTTTGAACACATGTACCCATAGATCTGAAATATACAATTTCTGTTTCGTATTTATAAATTTATAAATTCACATATCCATAGATCTGTTTCATATTCATAAATTTATAATAATAAATTATGATTCATATTTTTAGGGGAGTTTTAGGAGTGTTCAATTTTGTTAAATACTATCACTTTTTCATTTCATTTTAATTCTCAATTTCCACTCGAATGATTTCCATTTTATTTTAGACTTTAAATTCAGTATCTTACGTATCCATGAATCTGTCTCATTCATAAATTTATAAATTTATATTAATAAATTATGATTCATATTTTTAGGGAGTATTCAATTTTGACAAATACTACCACTTTCTTATTTCATTTCAATTCTCAATTTTCACTCGAATGATTTTCATTTCATCTTAGGCTTTAAATTCAGTATCAATCAGAAAACAAAATGATAATTAAAATTAAAAGTGAAATAAAATAAATTCATACGAATAATAGGGTTTGCCATAAAAATTACATCGCGGACAGAGTGCGACAATTTCTTGCGATACAACCGTTTGATTCAACAATGATGTAATATTTGCAATAAGCAACTAAAAAGTTTCAATTTAAATTTCACATTCCAATACTTGAAATTGAATTGTCAACAACAGAAATAATTGATTTTAATTTTAATAATAATTGATTTTAAATTTTAATAATTGATTGATTTTGTTTTCTTTGTTTTAGATAAATCTTATCCCATTCCAAAAATTGAATAATTCAAAAGTTATATTTTACTTTTTGGAATTACGAATTTTAAAATTACGTGAAATTGAAATGATGCAATTTCTATTAATTCCAAAAAATACAAAATGAATTCATTTTTTATTATCTTCAAATTATTCTTAATCTTTCATATATTTTCAGGTGGGAATTAATTTTTGGAAATTAATTAATTTCTATTTTAAATTTCAAACATGAAAGGGATCAAATTCTTACGATAGACTGGCATAGGTTAATTATAAAATTAATTTCAAAGCTAAAATTTTATAAGATATTTATGTATCGAATTGTCATGAAAGGGATCAAATTGTTGAATGCATGATAACTGGCACTAAAATTTTATATGGTATGTCGAACTAATTAAAGCTCATTCAATTATATTTTAATTTAAAATTGAAAAAGAAATGACAGAAAACATTTAGCCAAGAACATTTAGCTACCTTCACTTTCACCTACAGGTATATCTCTTAAACCTTCGCATTGGTTAGAAAGCATTTAGTCAAGACAAGAATGATTTCTATTTTAAATTCTTCGAATAAAAATGGACAACTTATTGACAGTACCTTAACAAATAGATCGCTTGAAACACCTTCACTTTCACGTACAGGTATACCCCTTAAGCCTTCGCATTGTTCATAAGGTAAATTTGCTAAACTATTGCATCGTACACTTTGATCGAAACATTTCGTCTAAAATTCATTTTAATGCATTTAGGAAGAAATTTATTGTAAGAATTATTTGCTTAATTAAAAAACAAAGAGAAACTTTTTGTTTAAACAAATGCTAAAATTCCTAAATTATTTTCAGTGAAAAAACTTAAACATTTTTCGACAGATAATTTAAATTCTTTAGAAAAGAAAACAATGAAATATTGCAAAATTTGCAGCTGTCAATAATTTCCAAAGCTTTATCAATAAATACAGAATGCTATGATTGGATTATCATCCTTTTCACCAACTAATTCAAAAGGTTATTAATTTTTTTTAAATTAAGAACTTTTATTGAAACTAAGAAATTGTTCTCTTTTCTTTTAAATTAATGATGAATGACCTTTCAAAATTATTAATGACACCTTTATACAAATAAATCAATTGCATGTAAGGTAACGTTTCATTGTGAGTAACTTAAATTTTAAGTAACCTTTAATTGATCGCTAATTAACTTTATGTAACTTTTAATTGATCATTAATTAACTTTAAATAACTTTTAATTGATCATTAAAAAACTTTGAAAGTATAACTTGTGAAAAAAGTTTAATAGATTTAGCAAATTCTTTGTTCTCTCCCTCGATGGATCTGAGAGTATTGGAATGGAAGAATTTGTTATTTACGAAATTTAACAAATGATAAATTGTGTTATTATTTAGTATAGTCGTAATGAAGAGGTCAGGTAGCTGCGATATTTAGAATTTAAAGTTTAAAAGCGATACTATGTAAAATCTTTGATTTATGCCTTTCTCACTTTGTAGTGTGCAATTTATAACCGAATTGAATTATGATACCTATCACATAATTATATAAGATTATCAATGAAATCATAATGGATTATCAGTGAAATCATAGTTCACATGTTAATAGAGTTATCAATCGGTTTAAAAACTTTCATAAACCGAATTCGGTATGCAATTACATTGCATTGATTATTAGTTGTAGCAATTTGATAAATTATTGTTTCAATCTTGCCGATAAAATATCCATTCCTCATCACACTCTATCTTATCGTCAAGATTATTCCTCTATTCACTAAGTTTGTAATATTAAATGAATTTTTCGGTCTTTCATTGAATTTAATGAATTTCAATTGAAATTTATTACCCAATGACTCATATCAATACATGTTTTATCAAAATTATTATTCATCGTTCTCAATGGTCGATGTACAAAAGCTGCATTACCACAATCATTGCATTGATCCTAAATAATAATATAAAATATGAAATATTTATCAAACTTTTATTAGTTCCTTTTAAAATTGTAAATTATATCCAAACTTAATTCTTATTATTTAAAACTATAAATCTTTCGGCGATATATAATTAAAAAGCTTTAGTGTTAAATTGATTTCAGAAGTAGCATATAGTTAAATAGTCTTCAATCTATACATTTTAAACTTGCAATAATTACAATCTTTCTTCTCTAAGAAGAAGTAATGGATCATTTATTACTTAGGTAAAAAGTTTATTATCATTTCAATGTTTATAAAATTCCGCATAGATATTAATTTAGAAAAGTAAATTCTTTTAATTTGTAAATTTTTATTTAAAAGAAAGCTACCAATAATTCTCTTCTTAAATATTATATTTTAAGTTAATAATTCTATTCTTAAGTATCATATTTTAAATTAATAATTCCATTCTTAAGTGTTATATTTTAAATTAATAATTATATTCTTAAGTAATGTATTTTAAATTAATAATTATATTCTTAAGTAATGTATCTTAATTAATAATTCCATTCTTAAGTGTTATATTTTAAATTAATAATTCTATNTATTCTTAAGTAATGTATTTTAAATTAATAATTATATTCTTAAGTAATGTATCTTAATTAATAATTCCATTCTTAAGTGTTATATTTTAAATTAATAATTATATTCTTAAGTAATGTATTTTAAATTAGTAATTCTGTTCTAAAGTATGATATTTTAAATTAGTAATTCCATTCTTAAGTATTATATTTTAAATTAATAATTCTATTCTTAAGTATTATATTTTAAATTATTAATTCTATTCTCAAGTATTATATTTTAAATTAACAATTCTATTCTTAAGTATTATATTTTTTTACATAAGTTTTTTTTTTTTAAATTTACAATATCAGCTTCAACACTGAAATTATAATTGCAATGAAAGAAATTGATTTGATTTTCGTATCGTAGAATAAATTTATTTTCATGACGTGTAATATGTAAATCATTCTGAAAAAGAAAAATATATAAAAATAAATTTATCAGATATTATGTATTTGTTTTAATCATTAATACATATCTACCATATGTGTATGGATGATAAGGGAATAAAAAGAAAATGATAGGAGATAGAAAGAATGTTAAAGGATGTTGAAAATTGTTGAAAATTGTCGGAAAATTTTTTTTATCTAATCTTTTGATAAAATTCTTTTGAAATCATTAAATAAATTAAAATATTAAATTAATACTTAAAAAAAATGCGTTAAATCTTTTAAGTAATTTTTTGGAAATTGTAAAATTGAAACAAACCACTGATAAATTATAATATATTATAACACCAAGTAGTAGCAGTGCAAGAAATACGGCATTTGCAGTTAAAATACTTGTTATATACAGGCATGATTTACGACGTAGTAGAAATCGTATTGAACGATAAATTTTTCTACTATGCCTAAAGAAATTAAGTAAGATAAAAGTAACAAATGCTAAAATAATATCATTATCATTCCTAATAAAAAAATCATGATAATGAATTTTATTCTAAAATTAAAACTATATTGGAAAAAAGAAATAGTAATTCGATTAATCAATAAATCAAATAAAATTAAATAAAATGACCAAAAATTTTTTAACTTATTTATCGTATAATAATAAATTTAATTAAGCTGTCATTTAAAGAATTTAAATGTAAAATTAATTTTTCAAATTTACTTACATTTGGAATAATACAACCACCCATATATAGAAATATCTTTAACATAAAATTAATTCCTATTAGAGAATCGATTAATGAATTTTAAATATTCAATTCAGCAAGCTATTCAATTTTCTTTGTACAGCTATCAGTTATTGCATAGTATTGTTGAATTTGCATATTTGTACCATAATGATAAGTAGGAAAGGCAATTTGTTTACACTTATCGTAATATAAATTTAATTTTAACAATTCATTTTATGCAAATTACTCATTAATGTTAGTTTGTTTACTTGTTTGTATGTTTGTTTATTTGTTCGTTTATTTGTTTGTTTGCTTATTGGTTTGTTTGTTTGTTCGTCACTTCTTTAATTCTTTTATTTACATTTGTTGCATTTTTTCAAATTGTATGAAAAACGTCTAAGATTTTTGTTGAATAATCTAAAATTAAACGAGTTAATTTCACTTTTGCCCAATATTAATTATGCAAAAACAAAAGAAAGCTGAAAAGCTTATTTTAAAATTTTCAACAAAATCATTTTGCTTATTTTTATTCAAAATCATCGGCAAAATTCAAATCGAATTATTACATGTGAAAAATTTTTGCATAAATTTAAAAATATGAAATTAAAAACTTTCTATATTCAAAATTGTACATAAATTTATAATTAATACTAATTAATATCAAAGACTTAATTCAAAAAAAATTTAACTTAAATTTGATAATTTCAAAATTTCAATCCTCCTACACAATAATGTGACATAATTGTAATAATTACACACAGATATTAGCGGTGTAATTGTTTAATAATTCACAAACAAAATAAAATAATTATTTAATTAAGAAAAAAAATGCAACATTGAGCACATATTATTTGTAGGCGGAAAAGTTTGCTTAAATGTTTGAATAGGCCGAGAAAGTAATATTTGCGCACGGCGATAATAATAATAATAATATTAATAAGGGTAACCCATATCTGAAATTTAAATAATTCAGGTTATTCAACATTTAATAATCGATCGATTAAAATTGCCAAATATCTTTTACTTTTTAATAGGTATGATAAAAATTAAGATTTTTTGACTGTAAAAAAATTATGGAAATTACTAATTTGAAATTTACTGAAATGAATAATTTTTCTTTTTTGCTATAAATACCTATGGAATTTATCATTTATCATATTTCTTTTTATCATATCTTTCTTATTGTTTCAATTGTTTTAATTGTTTTAAAATTAAAATTATGAAAAACAAAAAAATTAAAAACTTATCATATTTCTTTTTATCATATCTTTCTTATTGTTTATATTATTTGAATTGTTTTAAAATTAAAATTATGAAAAACAAAGAAATTAATTTATAAAAATTCCTAACCAAACAAAAAAAGGGAACATAATGAATAACAGATTTCCATTTTAGTAATTTATGCTTTTAAAATAATCGGCAAGAGCTCCCGTTGTTTTGCTGCATTGTTCCGGTTGTACGCCACCTTCGTATATTGAAATTATCACTGCTGGAAAAAAAAATTCAAAACTAACATACGATCAAATAATCAGGATAGATGTATATTTGATATGATTGAGACTAAATTATTTCATCTCAATTATCATTATCCGTTATGCCGAAAAATTTAATTTAACTAATCGTATAAAAAGCATAAGGTATGAAAGGTATAAATAGCATAATTTAATTTCAAAAAAAAAAAAATTTAATTTAACCGATATATATATATATATATAATTTATACATATATATTTAACCGATATATTAACTATTTAACCGATAAAAAATTTAATTTAACCGATATATATATAATTTATGAAAGGTATGCTACAAAGAGATTTCACGAAATAGTTTTTGTAATATAATTTATTGAATATTTAATTTTCTCTTCGCATATTTCATGAATTATTTTATACATAATACTTTTTATGAAATTCATATAAAGTAAAATATATATATATATACAGATAACGTAATTGTCTTACCTTGTCCAGTTTTATAAATGAAAAATCCGGTTGATCCTCTTTTTCCAATAATTCTTTCATCATCAGCTTGTAGCACAAAATATTTCTCTCCCTCAAATTTCATACCCGTTCCTAATAACGTATCTTTATTTTGAAATCCTTTACCAGCTGCTGCAGCTTCTGCTGCATCTAACTGAAATTTAACTATTTACTTTACTATTTAATTTTAATTCTTTTATTTCTGAAATTAACAATCAACTTTATTAATTAACTTTATTAAATAATTATTTATTTGTTTACTTTTGTTTTCGAATAATTAAAATAATTACAGTGTAAATTACAAAAATAAACAATTTACAACAAATTTCGCAATTCATTCATCTTCTTTGATATTTTCCCTACTTTTTTTCTTTCCCAATTTTTTTAAACAAATTTGACCTTTCATGACAATTTTCGACAATTGCGCATGACAATTCCGCTTAAGATTATTTGACATTACCAATCAATGCAGTAAATATTCTCGGTGAGAAAACAGAGCATTCTTTCATTACAGCAGCTCATCGATTCAAATAGTTTAAAATTCATTTTTCATTTAAACAAATTTTTTAAATTCATTCTTTTTCTCTTTCTCTCATCTTTTTCTCTTTCTCTTTTCATTCCTTTACTTCTTTAATCGAATATTTCGCTATTATTCAACTGAAGCTTTTATCTTTGATATGCTATTAGTGTAGATGATTAATGATTTCTTTTTAAACAGAAAATGAAGTAACGAATTCATTTTTAATGATTTTTGATTTATGATTAAGTAAAAGATTTCGAAAGAAATATTTTTTAACTATATAATATAGGCCTATATTAGCTATATTATATAAGCTATATTAGCTATATTATATAAGCTATATTAGCTGTATTATATAAGCTATATTATATATTAATAAATTTAGAAAATAATTTCACTGATAAATTTTAATTCTTCAATTTTTGTTTTATTTTATACGATTAAGTAAAGGATTTCGAAACAATTATTTTTTTGTTATGGTACCACTAGTACCATTATGGTACCATTATGGTACCACTAATAAAAAAAATGATATTAATAAGTTTAGAAAATAATTTCACTGATAAATTTTAGTTCTTCAATTTTTGTTTTATTTTATACAATTAAGTAAAAGATTTCAAAACAATTATTTTTTAGCTATATTGTATAAACTATATTAGCTATATTATATAAGCTATATTATATATTAATAAATTTAGAAAATAATTTCACTGATAAATTTTTGATTCCTCAGATTTTTGTTTTATTTTATACGATAAGTGAAAGATTAAGCAAAAGATTTCAAAACAATTATTTTTTGGCTATATTATATAAACTATATTAGCTATATTATATAAACTATACTAGCTATATTATATATTAGTAAATTTAGAAAATAAATTCATTAATAAATTTTTGATTCTCAATTTTTTATTTTATATGATAGATCTTTTCTTTTTGCTTTTTTTTTTACAATTTAAACCATAAATTAAACTTATTAAATATTTGACAACAAGCGAATTAATTAGTAATAATTAATTCCAACACTTTCACTAATTATTGCATACTGCGAAAAAACAAAATGAAATTTTTTTTAAAACAATAATTTTAAAATAATTGAATAAAAATAAAAAATGAAATCTTTTGTTTATGAAATTAATATATTTCTATGTGGTATATTTTAGTTGGTACCACTGTGGTACCACCAAAAATTTCAATTAAACCAATTTCTTTTCATTTTAAAACTTTGATATTAATTGCTTAATTTTAATTTATTTAAAATTTATTTCATTAATTAACAAAATTAATTGTTTTTTAAATATAAAAAAGATAAGAATCCTTTATGGAAAAAGAAATGAGAGGAAATCCATTCTTTCCTAAATTTAATAGCTTACCTTGAAATTATCGGATTTTCCCCAAATTGATCCATCAAAACCGCAAATTGCAGCTTTAGAAACATTACCGGAACCAACCAAATTATTATTAACCAAATCAGCCCAAGACATTCTTTAATCACTTGTAAATAAGGATGATGATGATGATAGGATAATATTGATGAAACAATAAAATACTGATAAAACGATGTGTTTTGTGTTCACTGTATTAATTAATTAAAATTGAATTCAATAGCAAATGAGGTCACCTGAAAAAGAAAATTAATTGAAAAAAAGCGCAAAATATTTTATTCGATTTTCTAAAAAATTGTTTATAATCGATTGGTAGCAAATATTTTTATAATACTTAAAAATATTTCTTTCATTAAATGCCTTTTAATTATTTAATTAATCTGACCTTTTAGAGAATTTCTTTTTTATTTCAATTACCGCCTATTAGATTACAAAGAGTGCTAAACTTGAACTTTCTTCCCACAACAAATAACAACAAATAATATAAATGCTAAGAGTAACTGAGAAATTCTTAAAGAGTGCAATTGTTAATTAACAATATTCATTATTGCGCCTTACAGTTAGAGTCAGCTGAGAATAATTTGCACTTTATATTAATTGCATCTTAGAGGCAGCTGAGAATTAAGTGAATTTAATATAAATTAATTGTACTTATGCATCAATGATTTTTATTTCATTTTATCATTACTATTACAAAATTATCCGGTTTTCATATATTTATTTATTCAAGTACAAATTTTATTTTCTTCACTAAAATATTTATTGATAAACGAATTTCAAGAGAGGAAGAGAAAAAGTAAACAGGAAGAAGGAATGAGAGAGAGAGAGAGAGAGAGAGAGAGAGGGAGTTATCGAAGAATTAGAAAAATTAAAATTTGACGAAGAAAAAGATTATATAAGAAAAATATAAATTTTATAAATTAAATAGGTATAATCATTTAAATACGAATAAAATATATATTATAGCAATTTCTTAAATTCTAAAATGTAAACTATTAGATCGGTAAGGAGAAAAATTCATCGGAAAAGGATATTAAGACATTTCAAAAATTTTCAGTAACATTTTAAATCCTGAAATCATTTTAAAATCGATAAATGTATGTATTTTTTTATTAAGACATTTCAAAAATTTTCAGCAGTATTTTAAAAATGTCATAATCCTAAAATCAATTTTAAAATCAATAAATGCATGCAAAGGATGTTAAGTCATTTCACAAGTTTTCAGTAATATTTTAAATCCTGAAATCAATTTTAAAATCAATAAATATATGCGTGTGTGTGTGTGTGTGTGTGTGTGTGTGTGCGTGTGTGTGTGTGTTGTGTGTGTGTGTTGTGTGTGTGTGTGTGTTGTGTGTGTGTGTGTGTGTGTGTGTTATATATGAATCTTTTAATGTATAAGAAATGTATATCATAATTCTTGAATGAATAGGAATTAATTAATTGTTTCGAAATTATTTTTAGGAGCGTAAAGAATTCAATTTAATGCTTTTTATTAGCGGCACATTTTAATGATATCTTCAAATTTCATTATGAATTATAAATAAAAGATATTTTTGTTTATCTAATAAAATACACATTTTTATTCGGCGATAATAGTTATTAAAAATATTTTATCAATTATAACAAGAAATTATAGAGTTTTATCTCGGGTCACTCAGGTCATTTAAGATTACAATAATTTTACATATAATAACAGTTAATGACATATTTGAAAGGTAAGAGGATTTAATTCGGTTTTTAGTAAAATCTTGGGAAATGTTTTAAATGGAATGAGTGGGCGTCAATTTGATAGAGGTTAAGAGAATTTTATTTTTTAGGTTGACCTTAATTTTTTGAGTTGAAATTTTGAATTTTATAAAAATAAAATAATTTAGATGGGAAAAAACAAGTAGTAGAGAAAGTAGGGAGCAACACTGAAAATTCATAAAGAAAATAGAATAAAATTGAGGAAGCAAAAACTTTGAGTGATGAAGCATTTCATTTCAATTTCATTTTCACAAGCAAAAGAAATTGAACTTGAAAGTACATTTCAAATGTGAAAAAGAAAAGAGGAAGAAAAGGAGAGAGAGAGAGAGTGAGAGAGAGAGGGGGAGAGAGAGAAAAAATATATTTTTTTAAATGAGGATGAATAATATATGATGCTTTTTTGATATATCTTATCATTACTGATTTTATCCACTTAATTATTATCAATTACTATAGGCAATTTTGATCTATAATCAATTCCATACCAATCATATATATACGTGTGATAATTGAAAGAAAGTTTAGCTTATCAAAAAGTATCCAATATAAAAATGATAATTGATTAATCGATCATCTCTTCTTCATCCATCCTATATCTTCTCATCTGCCTCTTTTATAATGTAATATCATAAAGTATCAAAGAAACAAAAATAAGAAAATATTTTTTCATTAAATAAAGGTTAAAGGTTATGCTTTAAGTAGGTTGAAAAAGATGGAATTTAATATTTGAATGAAGAATTAAGTTAATGAAAGGAAGCGGCTAGTAGTTGTTGCTGTTTGTAGTAATAAATGAATGCAGCAGTAGTAGTAGAAGTAATTCGTTAAAGTAGCAGCTGTTCCCTTCTATTCATCCCTATTTCTCAACCTCTAACTTTTTCCTTCATTCCTTCTTCATCTCTTTTCCTGTAGCTTTAAGAGGAATTTTTCATCTCTTCCATCTCCTCCTCCTTCTCCTTCTTCATCATTTCATTCATATAAAGCTTTATGGGTCATCCATCTTTTTTATTAGTTATATTGAAGAATTGAAATCCAATCCAATTGATTCAATTGTATATCCTTCCCGCAATATCTCATAGGTAGGAATGAGGTCATCTTCACAAACAACAACAATAACAACAACAATAACAATAACAATATCCGCTATTAATCCTTTCTAACAAATATTCAGTAAGTCTTAAATTAGGATCATAAATTATTGAAGTTAGATTCCAACTTATTCAAGTATTATATCCCTCCAGCAATATCATACAGGCAGGAGTGAGATCATCCATCCACACAACAACAACAACAACAACAACAATAACAATATCCGCTATTCTTTCAACAAATATTCAGTAAGCCTTAGATCAGCATCATAAGTTAAGTTATTAGATTCCTACTTATTCAAGTATTATATCCCTCCAGCAATATCATACACGCAGGAGTGAGATCATCCATCATCACAACAACAACAACAACAACAACAACAACAACAACAACAACAACAACAACAACAACAGCAACAACAACAATATCTGCTCTTAATTCTTCCTAGCAGATATTCAATAAGCCTTATATCAGCATCGTAAGTGAAGTTATTAAATTCCAACTTATTCAAGCATTATATCCCTCTAGCAATATCTCACAGGCAAGAGTGAAATCATCCATCCTCACAACAACAACAACAACAATATCTGCTCTTAATTCTTCCTAACAAATAATCAATAAGCCTTAGATTACCAAAATTAAAATTTCGTTATTTTGAATTAATAAAAAGCTATCTAAATTTATGAATCACAAGAAAATTAAATTTTAATTATTCTATGAATCATTGCATGAAATTATAATGCTAAAATTTTTATTCAATTTATTAAAATAAACTATGCAATAAAAAATTGTTTGCTTTCATTTTTCACAAATAAAATATTCATCTAAAAGAGCGAAGCTATTTTAATTCATCCAATTTTTGCAACGTATCATCACTTCGTGATATGCCATTAATTGGTGATGCAGCATCTTCATCTTCTTCTTTCAACAATGATGTTATATTAATCTATAAATGTTATTGATTTTGTTATTATTATTTGTTTATTGATAATGATAAGAGGTAATTGAAATAAGCGAAAATATTAATAATAAGACTGATAAAGAACAAAAAAAAATAGTAAACAAAAAAGAAAAACAATTAAAAAAAATGATAAGAGAAACAATGATATTATATTAATCTATAAATGTTATTGATTTTGTTATTATTATTTGTTTATTGATAATGATAAGAGGTAATTGAAATAAGCGAAAATATTAATAATAAGACTGATAAAGAACAAAAAAAAATAGTAAACAAAAAAGAAAAACAATTAAAAAAAGTGATAAGAGAAAGAGTTGAAAATAATTTTCAATGATTTTAAGAAGAAAATGGTAAGTTGAAAAATTTTTTTTTGAGGAAATGAAATGAGAGAAGAATGTTTTGAAGGTCGCTTGATGGATAAATTTTCGAGGAAGTTGAAAGCTCTTGACAGTTGCTCAAGCGGAAAAATCAATAATAAAGCAAAATTAGCCTTTCGTTTTTTTTTTTATTTTAAATTAATTTAAAATTTAACCAACCGTTCATATTATAAATTTATTATCATCCCACAATATAATATAATTAATCAACCATTCACATTATAATAAATTTAACAATATGATATAAATATAATAGAAGTTTGAATTACATATTATTATAAATTTATTATCATTCCACAATATAATATAATTAACCAACAGCTCATATTATTATAAATTTAACAATATAATATAAATATAAAAACTTATCATTCCATAATATAATATAAGTTGAACTACATATTATTATAAATATTATTATCATTATCATTCCACAATATAATATAATTAACCAACAGTTCATATTATTATAAATTTAACAATATAATATAAAATATATAAATTTATTATCATTCCACAGTATAATATAAGCTGAATTATTTTGAAGCTATTATTTTTCATAATTTTTATTCTCCCTAATTAGCATTAATTAATTGTTAGTTTACGAGGCATAAATATTTTTTTAAAGTTTCTAAGCAAAATTTAGGAAAAAAACCATGCAAATGAGTTTATTGTTTATTTTAATTATTTAATATAAATTTGCTTAAAAGAATAATATGAAAATATTTTAGGTGAAACTATTAAAATTGAATATAAATTTGTTGATGAAATTTTATCAGTTAATTTAAATTTAAAATAAATATGTTTGATTATTTTTAAATGATAACAATATATATGAATGATAATGCTTTACTTTTAATTAATATAATTACTTCTTATTTATAATAAAACCAGCATTATCATAGATATCTTGTCCAGCAATCTTATCATGTTATCTTTTCTGGTGATCTTAACATCTTATCTCTTTTAGTAATCTTATCATGTTATCTCTTCTAGTAATCTTATCATATTTCTTCTACAATCTATATAAATTATTGTAAATGTATATCATTTGATCATTTAACATAAAATTTATAATTAATGAATGAAGAAGAAAAGAAAAGCAATTATAAATTTTGTATCATAAAATTGTTATTTGCAGACTTTTCATAATATTTACTCGATGATATTAATTAATTAATATCTAACTTTTTAAATTCAGAAGATTAGAAAAAAAGAAAAACAATCGGCATATTAATTAGTAATTAACAAATAGTATTAATTACTAATTTACTACCTCATCTTCGATCGTTTTAATTCCCATTCGAGTATTCAAATCATTCTTTTCACTTTTGTCAATTACAAATTTCTCATCTGCTGCTTTCGATTTCATTAAATATGTTGTCGCACTAAATCGAGCAAAAAATAATGAACTTTTTTTTTTGATTGATTAATTTTATTACGATTATTAATCATGATTAAATCAACATCAATAATAATGTTAACTATAATATTAAATTGATAATTATTACTTTTTTGAATGACTAATTTTATTACGATTATTGATCATGATTAAGTTAATGTCAATAATAATTTAATTATAATATTAAATTGATTATTATTTTTTGGTTGATTAATTTTATTACGATTATTAATTAAGAAAAAATTAACATAAATAATAATGTTAATTATAATATTAAATTGATAATTATTGCAATCATAATTAGAAATATGATTAAAATTATTATATATTATTATCTGCAAAAACTATAAATAACTGATTGAAAAAAATGAATATAAATTTCAATCATATTATTATACAATTGTTAGATGTACAATTCTTACGGTGGTTTGAATTTTGATGAACTTTGACCGTAAAATTCCCAATCATAAGGATCAATTAAACAATGGCCTTCTTTTTTTAAGATTTGTTTCAGCAATGATTTTATCAGATTATAATCTGAAAATGATTTTTATTTTCTGCTCTTTATTATAAATGAATAAGCGTTACTTTAATTAATTAAAATTTATTAAATTTAATGAATCATTTAGATGAACAATCAATTGATATTTGATAATGCAATACCTGGTTTATGATTGTAATTTAGCTTTTTAAGATGCTTCAAGAAAACATGAAATTCCATCGGTAAACTGGAAATAAGTTTTTCCTCACTATTTGCTTTACAAGTTTCAGTATGTATTCGATCCATACCATGCCTTGATAATTCAATAATGGCTTGTAGTAGTAATAATCGTAGTAGCAGTGATCATAGTAATAATAGTAGTAAACGTAGTAGTAATCGTAGTGCTAGTGTCGTAATAATACTAATCGTAGTAGTAATCGTACTACTAGTATCGTAGTAATAGTAATCGTAGTAGTAATAGCGATAATGATTTCAGATAATAATATTGATAACAATAATAAAAAGAAGGAAAATATTAATAGTAAAATTTCAAAGGAAGATAATTAATAAATAAAAAAAAATTTTAGTTAATTAATTTTATACCACGGTAAAGCGCCAAGTATCATTTCAGCAGTCATATATAAAAGTGACCACAAATCATCATGGCGTCCTTGTTCATCACGACGATGAACATTCAATGAGCAATATCGTATTGTACCACGAAATGGTGCTGTTTTACGTGGTTCACGTAATTTCATATTACCTTTTTCATCAAATATCTTAAATTAAACAAAGAGTGGAAAAAAAAATGAAATTAAAACAAAATTTTAGATTCTTAATTTTAAATTTGAATAAGATAAAATTCGTGATATGCAAATTTTTTTACAATTAATTGTTGCATTACAAAAATTAATTTATTAAATATAATTAAACGACTGTTTACAGATGACCACCAATACAGTATAATACAGTATAACAAAAACTTTTTTTCAACCATCAAATATATCGATTGAAATTTTAGATTTTTAAATTTTGAAAATTATAAATTTCCTAAAATGATTCATTCGATCATAATGATGATAAAGTAGAAAAGCGCGAACACAATATTGTCTAGCTAAGCCAAAATCAAGCATGAATACAGTACGCATTACTGATGGTTTACGTCCCATAGCAAAATTTGATGGTTTCACATCACGATGAATAAATCCAACATTATGCAAATCTTCAATTCCTTCCAAACATTGCATGCATAATTTCGCCGATGTTGACAGCGTAAAACGCTATGATAAATTAAATGTTTATTTTAAAATTATCAAAATATTTTTAACAAAATAAAATAAAATAAAATTTTTAATAAAGTTATGCTTTAATTTAATTAATTAATAAGTTTTATTTTAAATAATAAGTTTATTAATTTAATTAATAAGTTAATTAATTAATGCTTCGAAAATTTTTAATAAAATTTTTTAATAAAATAAAATTAAATTAAAATCAGAATGTTTTTTTTTTAAAAAAAAGCAAGAAATTATTAATTGGAAAATTTATGGTACCTTTAAATGATTATTCATTTCAGTTTGGTTAAAATGATAAAATGATTCGAATTGAAATTTTTCAAAATTAAAAAATTAATTTTCTATTGTTTAATAATCTCTTACACAATTAATTTGTATTGTTTTAAATTTAAATGAAATCTTATATATTTAAAATTAAGCAAAAACCTGTTTTGGACAATTTTTTCGTAAATCGCATAATGA
This sequence comes from Cercopithifilaria johnstoni, assembly GCA_916381525.1. NCBI lineage: Eukaryota > Metazoa > Nematoda > Chromadorea > Rhabditida > Onchocercidae > Cercopithifilaria > Cercopithifilaria johnstoni. The sequence goes on from CAKAEH010001489.1 coordinate 31,034, forward strand.
TTTTGATAATAAGGTCATTATTAAAAAGTAATAATTTTCACCCTAAAATATTTAACAATTTGTATGGAAATTTTCGAATTCCATTTAATTATTTAATTATCAATTTATTGTTTTCAAATTCCATTTAATTAATTTCGAATTCATTTAATTATTTAATTATCATTTAATTGTTTTCGAATTCCATTTAATTATTTTTAAATTCATTTAATTATTTTCGAATTCATTCAATTATCATTTTATTTTCGAATTCACTTAATTATTTTCATATTTATTTAATTGTTTTCAAATTCCATTTAATTGTTTTCGAATTCCATTTAATTATTTTCAAATTAATTTAATTATTTAATCATCATTTAATTATTTTTGTATAATATTTGAATTTAATTGTTTTTTTGATTGCAAATATTACTTGAATAGATTATATTGAAAATTGAAATTAATTAATAACTTAGCATAAATTGCATAAATAATTTTGATTCCGTATTATTAATAGGAAATGAAAGATTTAAATTATAAATTAAAACCAAAAATTAATTAGGATATTATTTTAAAATTAGAGAAACTTTAATTATTGTTTTGTTTTGTTCGGTTTTGTCACAACCTTTCCAGCTGCATAAATTTTGCATGCATGTTGTGATTTGTTGAGTTTTTTTAAAACATGCACTTCCATTTTTAGTATTTGATCATCGCTTAGCATACCAATTGGTTCAGTCTTCATTGCTGCAAATTGTATTGGATTTTGTATATTAACCACCTGGAAAACTATACCATAGCCACCTTGTCCAATTTGGCGTATTATCTGTAGCGCAAAATTTCATTTTGTTATTTATCATGGTCCTGTCATATTTCTATCAAATTTGAAATGATTATTGCTTTTGTTCTAAAATTTAAAATTAATTTAAATATTGCGGAATTTTTGAAGTTTTGATATTTCGGAAGAAACTTCAAAAGAATTTCAGAAATATATCAAAGATAATAATTCTGCCTTTTTTTTTTCAATTAATAATAGAAAATTTATGGTACTTCAAAAATCATAATTTATGATACTTCAAAAGTCTATTTACAAATGAGAATATTTAAATTTTCGAAAAGAATATCGATTATTTAAAAAAAAAATGATTTATTTCAGCAATAGAATTTGATAACATTTCGTTAACAGATATTGATAAAAAAGCAATTATACAAATTATAACAATTCACCTGCCATTGATTTTTAACGATACTACCAATTTTAAGTTTAACTTTTTGCAAATCTTCTCTACCCATTTAACACCGCCGATCGCTATAACAGAAAATAAGCAACAAAAATTTTGTCGCATACAGCAACACATTTATATTAGCGAATAGAAATTTGCATTTAGTTTATGTGATTAAAATGCAGAAGTGTTAAATTTTTAATTTTAAACTTTTTTGTCATCAAAATTAATTAATGAAAAAAATTAATGACACATCAGAAATAATTGTCGTATACAATAAATGCAAAATATCAAATTTAAATATTTCAATTAAATCATTTCCCTTTTTTTTTCACTAATTAATTTATATTAAAACAAAACAGAAACGAAAAGAAAAGATAAAAAAATTGAAAAACAATAAAATGATGATAATATTTAATTGATAAGATTAAATAGAAATGATAAATCATTTTGATCCTAAAATCAAATTATCTTTTTGCTAGGCCTAAATTAATGTAATTTAGTTTTTTCTTCTGCTCGTTTTATTTCCATTGTTGAATGATAACGTAGTAAAAGTGCAGTAATTGTCCATGATGAGATCAATGATATTCCAATCCAATGACTTACATTCCAATGATCCGAATATGCATATTGAGACCATATTTGTGCAAATAAAATTAGCGTACAAATCTGTAATTGAAGAATTAAAGAACAAAAAATTTTTACTATCAAAGAAACAAAAAGATAATTTAATTTTGAGAGAAATAAACAAAATTTTTGAGAGAAATACTTTTGAGGGAATTTTTGAGAGAAATAAACAAAACTTTTGAGAGAAATAAACAAACGTTTCGTTTCTTTTTTCAATAATTAAAATTTGCTTAATTTTTTAAATTTTTAATGAAATATCAAAAAGTCGAATTAAATTATTTCTAAGAAAACTAATTAAGAATTGATGTAAAAAACAATTCATAATTAATTTAACAAATTAAAAATTATTATAATTAAAATCAAATGAATGGAATGAATGATAGAAATTTAAATTAAAAACATACAACAAATCGTGTATCAATAACCACTAGACGATCTCTTGATTTTTTCCAATGTAACGCATGACTACTGACCACATATGAGGTCAAGAAATCACAACCCATAAGTCGTGCACAAAATTCATGTGATTCACCCAAATGTACAAGAACCTAAGAATTATTAAAATTTAAGTTAAATTTAAATTTAGATTTTTTTTTAAAGAATAAAATAATCAATTCCTTAATTGATATTTAATAATAAAATAAGTAATAAGTATTAAATTAAGTATTAAATTAAAATAAGTAATTTAAAATAAAATAAGTAATATAATAACTATGAATAATAAATTTATATTAACCCTACAAAACAACAAATATTTTGAGAGTATCTTATTGAAATATAATTTTATAAAATTATTATTCTAATATAATTTGCTATTAAAATAGAAATATTCGTGTAGGAAAACTATTAGAAATGAGAACTGATAATATGCAAATAAATGTGAAAGATCAAATTTCCCATTTAGGAAATTTATCAAATAAATCTTTTAGAAATAAAAACTATCCGACCGACGAATTTAATAATAACTTAATTTAATTTAAATTGAATGTTAAATTGCTGTTACCTGATGATGTAATAATCATTTAGGAGAATTTAATTTAAGTTAAATTAGTTAATTTAAATGTTAAATTGTTGTTACCTGATGATGTAATAATCATTTAGGAGAATTTAATTTAAGTTAAGTTAGTTAATTTAAATGTTAAATTGTTGTTACCTGATGATGTAATAATCATTTAGGAGAATTTAATTTAAGTTAAATTAGTTAAATTGAATGTTAAATTGTTGTTACCTGATGATGTAATAATCATTTAGGAGAATTTAATTTAAGTTAAATTAGTTAATTTAAATGTTAAATTGTTGTTACCTGACGATGTAATAACCATTCAGGGAATGCAAGCCATGCAGCACCAATAATTACAGATACAACGCTATCCATCTGGAATAAAATATTACTCATAACGCTCGCATTGATCGTTTCACCTAATGTCCATCGATGAGCTGTTTGAAGGCAAAAATTCACTGCTAACCAATTGTAGCACCAATATTTGGCGATTATCAGATACTGCAATTTAAGACTAACAAAACTATGCATTTAAAAATAAAGAAACGAATTTAAGGCCTGTAAACTTTTTTAAAGTTATAAACGAATTAAAAAGCTTTTGTTATCTAAATTTGAAGTAACCTAAAATATGGATGATATCTAATTGAAATAGCTTAAAATATGGAAGATATCTAAATCTGGAGTAATCTGAAATATGGAAGATATCCAAATTTCAAGCAACTCTGAAATATGGGAGATTGCCTAAATTTGAAATGACCTAAAATATGAAACTAATAAGGTTTAAAAATAGATTTTGAATTTGTTTCAATTTCTTCTATCCTATTTCGAAATTTATTTCATTTCTTCTAATTTCAATTATTTTCATTTTTTTTTTATTTTAAATTTAATAAAATTTAACTTAACTCACATTTGGATGAATTAAATTTGGTGTTTCAGCCGAACAATGTACGAGAACCAGAAGTTTTGATACTAAACTCTGAAATAAATTACATCAGCGCAAAGATTTATTTTCTTCCATATGCAAAAAAAAAAAATATATAATACTTCAAAAATTAAAATTAAATTTTTAAAAATTAATTTTTACATTTCGTGCAAAAATGCATGCAAAAAAATTGCATGCATTACAATTTTGCAAAAAAATAAAATTTATCAATTGAATGCAAAAATAAAAGCAAAATTTCGTTTTGTAGAAAAAATTTTAGGTAATTTTAGCAAAATCGTTAAATTAAATTAAATTAAATTAAAACAATCGTTAAATTAAATTAAATTAAAAAAAAAACAAAGAAAAAACTCTCATAAATTTTAATTTCAATTCAAATATCATCCAAAAAATTTATATTTGTAGCATAAATTTCGATAGAAATGAGAGAAATGAAGAAATTTTTTTTAAAATTTTAAATGAACCAAAATTTGAACGAGATAGCAAGTTGAAAGTGCTTCCACCGAAGAATTCCTCAATCGATACATGAGAAAACCAGCGCCAATTTGTTGACAACCGATACAACGAAGTAAATGCCAATGAACGCCATCTGTTTCGTGAATCTGTAATAATTTATTTTCAATAGAGAAGATTAAATTTTAAATTTAAACATTTTCTTCTCAATGATAAAAATTTTTTCGTATAACAATTAAAATAATTAATAAATAAAATTAATTAATAAATAAATTAATAAAAGAGCTATTTGATAGGTGGAAGAAAAAAAAAAAATTGATGAAGAGAATACGTGAAATTGTGGAAAATTTCCCATTAATATTAGCTAATTTTAAAATGGATAGAAATTAAAATTATAATTTACTATAATAATATGATAGTTATAGTAATTAATTTCAAATAAAAATTTTAATAATTAATTTCAAATTAGAAATTTCAGTAATTAATTTCAAATTAAAACTATTTATTGAATTTTTCTTAAATGCAATATCCATTTAATTTTGAAAATTTATAGTGATAATTTCATTTTATAATAATTGCTAAGTTCGATAATTTTAGAATGTTCAAAATTTTTTTCTTTCTTTCCAGAATTGAAATAGGAAAATCCTGAAATTAACAAATGAAAAATTATTTTAACAATTTATACACCATTATCGGATGTTGTTATTAAACGAAATACTTTTGTAATTCATTTTAATATTTCGAATAGTTTCAAATTTTCATTATTTAATTATTAATTAATAGGAAATCAAATGAATAATATAATTCTTTGTCTTAATATTTCGAATAATTTCAAATTTTCATTATTTAATTATTAATTAATAGGAAATCAAATGAATAATATAATTCTTGTTTTGATATTTGGAATAATTTCAAATTTTCATTACTCAATTATTAATTAATAAGAAATTAAATAAATAATATAATTAAATAAAATAATATAATCCTTTATTTTAATATTTCGAATAGTTTCAAATTTTCACTACTCAATTATTAATTAACAAGAAATTAAATAATATAAACCTTAATTTAGACAAGAAAAATTTCCCATCATTTTAGCACTAATACTTAATTTAAAATTGAATGAAAAACTTTTCGTTATATTAATTTTAATTAAAATTTTCAAATTTCAATATTAATTATGTAAATCATTCATCAAATAATGTTATAATTAATTATATATGGCATGTTAATTGTTTTGCTAAAACAATAAATAAATCATAAAATTAAAATTTTAATTAAATTAAAGAAAAAAAACATTAATTAAAAGAAAAACTTACAAAAATAAGGTAGGCGATAAGTGAAGGTGTTAAAAAAAGCAGTGTACCAATGAAAAATGATACAGTAGCATCGATCAGTAATAATGTGCGTCGTAATTCCATAACTTTAATATCAATTGTCGTTTTGAAATGAATTGATGAATTTGTGAGGTTGATAATACGTTTGCAGCATATGAAAAAAAAAATGCCACCTTTCACCTTTAACCTCCTGCACCTTCAATATCTATATATGCATTTATTATTTATCAAGAAAAAAAAAGAATGCCACCTTTCACCTTTAACCTCCTATATCTTCAACATGTACCTATTATTTATTAAAGAAAAAAATGCCACCTTTCACCTTTAACCTCCTATATCTTCAACATGTACCTATTATTTATCAAAGAAAAAATGCCACCTTTCACCTTTTACCTCCTATATCTTCAATATTTATATATGCATTTATTATTTATCAAAGAAAAAAAAAATGCCACCTTTCACCTTTCACCTCCTATATCTTCAATATTTATATATGCATTTATTATTTATCAAAGAAAAAAAAATACCATCTTTAACCTTCAACCTCCTATCATCATCAATATTTATATATTCATTTATTGTTTTATCAAACGAAAATTTAACTCAACAAATTTGCGCCGTTCTTTTCCGATTGAAGAAAATGAAGGAAGAAGGAGAAAATTTTTTGTTGTATCACTCATTTCATTTCGATCTCAAAATTTTTCCTCTTCAAATTAATTTTCCCTAAATTTCATTTTGTTTAACGAAACAAATCTAAATAATTTGTAAAAAACAGGAAATTTAAATTTTTAGAAATAAATTTAAAAAAATTTTTTCAATTATAAAAAAAAAAAAAAAATGGAAATGAAATTATTTTTGGGAAATTAAAAATGAGTTTAGAGCGGAAGAGATGACAAAACGTTTTTATTGATTAGACAGGTAAAAGTGTGACAAATTGCTCTTATAGAGAGGTATGATGAGAGAAAGAATTATACGAAAAGTTCTTCTCACCTATTATCAACTCTCACCTTTCTCTCATTCAAATTAAAATCAAACTGTCCATTATCAATTCGTTCACAACTTATTCATCATTGTTACAATTCATTATGTGTGAACTTTTAAAAATGTTAGGAAAGAATGAAATGAATGAATGAATGATTGATTGATTGATTGAATTAATTTGACTGAATCATTTCAATTATGATTTTATGAAATATTTGACAAAAGAAAAACGTAATTAAAATTAATACAAAAATTATTAATTATATTTGTTAAAACAAAAAGATATTATTAAAATTTTAAACGAAGAAAAATATTGACAGACAGACAGGCAGACACATACAATATATTTATAAATTATAAATTATATTTATGAAATTGAATTATATTATGAAATTATATTTATGAAATCATTTATAACATCAAATTATATTTTGAAATTAAATCACATTATGAAATCATTTATGAAATTAAATCATAATTATGAAATTAAATTATATTTATGAAATTAAATTATGATGTTATAAATGTTATTAATTATATTTTTAAAACAAAAAATTATAATTATGAAATCAAGTGTGAAATTAAATTTTATTTATGAAACTAAATTATATTATGATATTATATATATGAAATTAAATTATATTTCTGAAACTAAATTATATTATGATATTATATTTATGAAATTAAATTATTTACGAAGTCACTTATGAAGAAAAAAACATATATAAATTATAAATTAAAACTTACGAAGTTATTCATAAAATTAAAATTATAGTTATAAATTATATTCACCCCCCTCCCCCCTCCCCAAAAAGAAACACATATAAATTATATTTCATTTAATAAAATAATACAATTTCAACGAATAAAATAGCATATTTATTTTCTTTGCCAATCATTTAAGAAAAAGAATTTCAAATAAATAATTATTTCGCTTTCTTATTCATCAAAAATCAAAACAACGTTAACGACAAGAATCTTCGATAGTTTGACGATCGTATCGTCGTAACGAGCACTTTGATATTTTACATACGATTGAATGAATAATTGATTTTTATTTCAAATTTTTTTCATCTGTAAAATGAGGAAGAAACTTTTTGTATGTTATCGAATTTGAATGAAATGAAATGTTCCATTCGTCGTTGGTTGGAATTTATATGTTGTAGAAATAGATATTATCATTTTTTGAATTGGATTAAATATTGTTACCAGCCTACATTTTAAATGATGATACATTTACATTTTAAAATTACATTTATTTCTTTTTAAATGTTTTTTTAAACATTTGTCTACATATTATTATTATTTATTATCATTATTATTATTGCTATTACTGTTATTAAGTATTATTATCTGCTATTATCATTATCATTATTAATTATTATTAATCGTTATTAATTATTATCACTAATTATTATTAATTAACATTATTATTAAATAATAATATTATTATATTATTAATCATCATTATTATTGTCATCATCATTATTATTTATTATTATCATTATTATTTATTATTATATTATTGATTATTATTAATTATTAATTATTGTTAATTATTATTATTATGATTGTTATTACTACTACTATTATTGCTGTTATTATTGTTATCATTATTATTAATTATTATTATACATATAATACAATTCAAGGCTATCTCACCATTTTTTTGTAATATAAAAATCTAAGAAAAATTAGATATTTTCATTTTCCACCAATCAATCAAAAATTTTCAATATAAATTCAATTTGATTAAATGTGATAATATAGCTAGTTGATAATATGTCATACATTTATCACAATATCACTTGAAACTTTTATTATATGTAATCTCATATTTCTATATCATATGATAAAGATTTCGTATTGGGATACGTGATCAACTATCGACCTATTAAAATAAAAGTTACAAGTGAATTTAATTCAATACCATTTAGAAAAGTCCCTCTATCACCTCTCTCTCTCTCTCTCTCCATCTATCTCTCTCTATCTCTTCTCGATCAGATGTCGAAATTCGTTGTAGGGCATTGATCGAAAACTATCATACAATGACATTTCCTTTTTATTTTCGACCCATTTCATTTTCATTCCAATCAATTCACAAATAAAAATGGCTTATGAAGAGAAGAAGAAAATGGAAAGTATCCTAAATAATGGTGGAATAAATCATTTGTATTATTAATTGTTAAATAAATTACTTAAATACATGAATACTGGAATAATTATAAATGTTAAATTTAATTAGCACATAAAGGAAAAAGAAAATTAAAGAAAAAAACATAAACATAAAGAAAAAAAAATAGTTAAATTCATAGTTAAATTCAAATACAAAATAGCAAAATAATAGATATAAAATAAATATTTAATTTATCAATCAATTCATCGATATCAATTATCACAATTGAGTTTTTAAATGCGAATAATATAGTAATAGATATAAAATAAATATTTAATTCATCAATCAATTCATCGATATCAATTATCACAATTGAGTATAAATACGAATAATATAGTAATAGATATAAAATAATATTTAATTTCAATTTTAATTCATTAATCAATTCATCGATATCAATTAGCGCAATTGAGTTTTTAAATACGAATAATGTAGTAATAAATATAAAACAAAAGTTGAATATTAATTCATCAATCAATTCATCGTTATCAATTGGTCATAATTAAATTCAAATACGAATTAATATAGCAATAGATATAGAATAAATTCATTGATATCAATCGATCATAATTAAATTCAAATACGAATAATATAGTAATAGATATAAAAATAAAAGTTTAATTTTAACTCGTCAATTAATTAATCATATCAATTCATTGTAATTAAGTTTACATACGAATAATTAGGTTCAAACGAGTTTAAATAATAAGTACAACAAAAAATGCAAATTATTTAATCATTCATTAATAAATGTAAATTATGCTGCCTTATATTTTAAATTGATGAAATATTTGCAAACTGATTATTATTTAATATTGCCATTTTAAACGTCAGGTGTTCTCATTAATTTAGTCATTTCATTTAATTTCAAGCGATAATGTCAATAAGGGCAACAAATGAAGCAAGGTTGATAATGCTTGATAAATGATAATAAATCAAATTATGATAACACTTTTTTTCTTCTCAATCACTACAATGCTGAATTTTCTCTTGATGAAAATAGAATTACAACATTGATTGCCGCTTATGTATGATAAGAAAAGGAAAGGACTCAAAATGATGATAAGTTATGAAGCAAAAAATAAACAATAAAATTTCTTATAGGAAAATTAATCACCTTATCAATTATTTAATTAAAAGTTTAATTTTAACTGATCAGTTATGTGAGAGGGATTTTTAAACTTTTTCTCTTGATGATATTTGAATTACAACATTGATTGCCGCTTACATCTGATAAGAAAAGGAATGAGATTAAAATGATGATAAGGAATCAAAAAAATAAACAATAAATTTTTTATAGGAAAAATTTGAAAAGAAAAATTAATCACTTTATCAATTGTTTAATTATTTAATTAAAAGTTTAATTTTAACTTATCAATTATGTAAGAGGAATTTTTAAGCTATGTGAAATTAAAGATTTGAATTTTTTGAATTTTAAAATTATTTTTTCAAAATTATAAGGATTGAAAATTTAGCGTCGATAAGACTAAATATGATAATATATAATATATGATAATAATATGATAATACATGATAATAATGATAATATAATAATATGGTAATAAATATAATATTAGCATCGATAAGACTAAATATGATAATATATTATATACGATAATAATATGATAATAATGATAATATGATAATATGACAATAAATATGATAATATATTAGAGCAATAGATTTTTTTCGAGCTAGAAAAAAGTTTATATCAAACTTTTCTTTCTCAATAATAAAACTGATAAACATTTAGATATAAACATATTGAGGAAATTGCTCGAAATGATGCTACAACAAAACCATTACCTGTTATAAAAAATAAAGGATACGATGATATTGTTATTTCAGAGTATAATTATTTAACTACTGCATTATAATCATTTTAAAAATTAATGATCAAAATAAATGACTTCTAATTAATGATTAAAATTTCCATTCATAATTCCTAAAATATTATTATAAAAAAATAATTCCTAAGATATTAATATAAATTCTGTGGAAAATTTTTTCAGAAGTAAATCGGTCAGTATCAGTAAGGTAAGACTAAAACTATTTGAATTATTGTTTATTTGTTTATTTGGAAATTTTCTTTTTCCACCCACTCTTCTGATATTTCTTAGATGTGATCACTTTGTACAACAAATCTAAAGTGAAGTATGTTTTTGAAATTTTGTTTTGGTTGAAAGATTTGCAAAGTTGATTAAATGTTCCATTTTCCGGATCGCATCGATTGATTAATTACAACTGATTAATTATTCTGTTTTTTTTTCTTCTTCATTTCTATAAAAAAAAAATGAAATTAAATTTCCAGAAAAATTATAACCGGAATAGTCAGATGCAATTGAATGAGAAGCTACAACAGCAAGACAATACGATTGATGCATATTTGAAATTGCCAGTAAATGAGGAAAACAAAAGAAGTTCAGATTAATTTTCAAATTTCATAATTAGAAAATTGTTAAATTGTACATCTTGATTGTTTAATTACTTAATTACTGTTATTGTTTATTTCATTTCTTTTCAATTATTGACCAGCTTTTTTCAAATATTAATTATTTATATTTTTTCATACTACTCTCATACAGCAGTGAACTTTCAAACTTTTAGATCAGTCAGTTGAAAGAAAGTCGAAGACTGCCACAGAACAAGAAAGTAAGATTAATAAGCAATTACTTCGGATACCTTAATATAGCAATAATAGTAATAATTTAATAATAATAATCTCAATAGGTGTTAAATCTCATTAATTATTAAATTAGGATAAGCAACAATGGATAATATTTGCAGTTATTTCTTTGTAAAATTCATATTTCATATTTATCTATCGTAAATTTCATCCTAATTTATCTCTTATCTTTTATCAATTTTTTTTTTAGGCTTTTTAATTAAGCTAAAATTAAATTAAAAGTATATCATAATGTAATCTTACAAAGATAATTTTTTAATTATCAATGATTATTAGCGCCACGGAGGATATCAATTTCGTTATTTCTTTATTTGTCAATAAGAATTTGATAATAATGAATTTTATTTGAATTCTAATTTTATCATTAATCATATTTATTTTTTTACTAAAATTAATTGTTTAATCAGTGATAATCAATTTTTGAAATATATATATAAAAAAGGAAAAGAAAATTTTGTGGTACTTGATTTAATATATAGCAACAATTCCACCACTTCTCTTCCACTAAGCAAACATAAAATAATTAACAAAAGTCTTTCTAGCATTGATTTTGAAATTTATATATAAAAAAGAGAAAAGAAAATTTTGTGGTACTTGATTTAATATTTAGTACCAATTCCACCATTCCATTCACTTCTCTTTCACAAAGCAAGCATAGAATAATTTGCAGATATCTTTCTAACACTGATTTCGAAAATTACATGTAAAAAAGAAAGAAAATTTTGTGGTACTTTATTTAATATTTAGTACCAATTCCACCATTTCATTCATTCCTCTTCCACAAAGCAAACAGATATCTTTCTAACATTGATTTAATTAACAATTTATCCTTTCTTTCTTAGAGCAAACATTTGAAATAATTTAAGTTAGTAATAATTTAATTTAAGTATTTGTTTTAAGTGACAACTTTAAGGTGCAGTTGCTTATTTTCATTTCATTCATTGTAAAGCATAGGTAGTAAATTGTCGGATTATTTGATAAATTATTCAACAATTAACAAACAATTTGAAATGAATAATTTATTAGGTATAAGAGTAAAGAAGAAAAATAAGAAACGAAATCGATGCTGTCTTTGCTGTTCCATTTCATAAATTATTTTATGAATAAATAAATAAAGTGAATTTTTAATTGCTTTATCATAAACTATTTATTACATCAAATATTTTAAAATTTGCTCATTTTACAAAATTTCTGTCAATAATTAGGGAAGAACTTTTAAATGGAATTACTCAAATATTTAATTATTTTGAATCAAATTATTCAAATACTTAATTATTTGGAATGAAATTATTTAAATACTTAATTATACTATTTCAATTAGGGAAGAAATCTCTGAATGTAATTATTCAATTACTTAATTAATTATTTTGTTTCAATTGGGGAAGAACCGCTGAATGAAATTATTCAAATATTTAATTATTCTGAATGAAATTGTTAAAATAATAATTCTGAATGAAATTATTCAAATAACTGATTATTTTATTTCAATTAAGAGAGAGCCTCTGAATGGAATTATTCAAATACTTAATTATTCTGAATGAAATTATTATACTAATTCAATTAGGAGAGAACTTCCAAATGAAATTATTCAAACAATTTTTCTGAATGAAATTCAAATACTTTTATTTTATTTCAATTAGCGGAGAACTTCTGAATGGAATTATTCAAATAATTATTTAATTTCAATTAGAGGAGAATCACTGAACGAAATTGGGAGAACCTCTGAATGAAATTATTCAAATACTTAATTATTCTGAATGAAATTATTATACTATTTCGGAACTTCCAAATGAAATTATCCAACCAATTATTCTGAATAAAATTATTCAAATACTTAATTATATTATTTCAATTAGGGGAGAATCTCTGATTGAAATTATTCAAATACTTAATTAGGAAAGAACCTCTGGATGAAATTATATGAAATTATTCGAATACTTATTTTTTAAAGAAAAATATTTGAATGAAATTATTTCATATAATACCAAATATATTGTGTGCTTTAATTTGCTTACGCTATTAATGTTTTACTGCATGCATTTTATGCATGCATTATACATTAACTGTAATAATTACATGAAAAATTGGATGCAATTGGGTTGCATTTTTGCATAATTAAAATTTCGTAATAAAAGGAAGAAAATTAAAAGAGCAGATAACAGGTGTATTATCACCTGTATTTTTATGAACTTATTCTATAGTATTACTGTTGAAAGTGTTTACTTATTTTACAATTAAAATGTTTGTAATTTACGAATATAATAATTTCAAAAAAATATTTACCTTATTGTTTTACCGACAAGAAATGTCACATCTTTGATATATATTATTTGTTAAATTTAATGACTTACGATCTTTGATTTATAACATTATAATTTAGCATTAATAAGATGAAAAACAATCTTTCATTAAAAAGATGTAGAAGAACCGGAAAGTTAATTTTAATTGTTTTTTCTAAAAATACAAATTGAAAAAATTTAGTAATTAAAATTTAATGAGAGTAATTTTAGTTTGTTTTCATTTTTAGATTCATTTGATGTTGAATAAATACAACATAGTTGAAATCATAAAATATTTCATCGTAGTAAAGCGGAAATTTAATAAGAGTAATTTTAATTTGCTTTCTTATTCAGGTTCTTCATTTGCCATGTTGAATTATTTAATTAATACAATGCAGTTGAAATCATAAACTATTTTTTCAATTTGAATGAATGATTATAAGGCTGCAGAATTCAGCAGCAATGATTTAATTATAGGTTGCGGAATTTAGTACCAATGATTTTATTATGGGTTGCAGAATTTAGTAGCAATATGTATGAGAAATGATAATGATAGCAAAATATCTATTCAAATTTAATGACCTGAAAATGGAAAGAAAGCCAGAAACAATGATAAGACATCGTTAATTTCAAATGAGAAAATTTTATTCAATAAAACATATAAGTATCACTTCTATGAAGAAATATTTTAATCATAAATTTTTAATTGGATAAATTGAAAAAAACAAAAATTCGAAATTCTTTCTTAAAAGAAGGAAATTTTCCAAACTTCTTGTACCATAAAATAATCAATGTGTAAATTTTTTTGTTACAAAAAATTAAAGAAATTTTCAAATGTTTTATACTATAAAATAATCAAAGTGTAAATTTTTTTGTTATGAAAAATTAAACTGTCAGTAAATTTTATAAAAGTCACAGAAGAAATTATCACTTCAAATAGAATATAAAATTTTTCATTTCTTACAAAATGAAATATCCAATTCATTGCTTATTTCAATGCTTGATCGATCGCTTTTTGAATATTAGCAAAAGAATCAGCGCCAAGATAATCCGGTTGTCCAACTTCCCAAGCTCGCATACGTTCTTCATCGGTTTGTGATGAAGATTGAAATGTAACACTTGGCATCTGAAACATTTAGCTAATGTGAATTTTAATTTTGATAAAACAATGGAAGAATTTGTTTACTAAGTTAACATTGTTGTAAAATTAAATTATACGCTAACAATAGATTTTTAGATTTTCAAAAATGAAAAATTAAATATTTTAATAACATCTTTCAAATAATGCAAATATTTGTGGTTATATCCTAATACGAATTATCTCTATTGTTTTATTACCAATTTATCAAATCTTTAAGAAACGCTAATTTAATTATCAAAAAAATGACAATAGAATTTTAACCTCCTAATATAACACATTCTAAATAATGCAAATATCTGTGATTATATTTCATTATGAGTCGTCTTTCTTATCTTAATACTAAATTATCATATCTTTTGTCTTAATACTAATTTATCATATCTTTAAGAAATGATAATTTAAATGTCAAAGGCATGAGAATGGAATTTTAAACCATAAATTTCGTTCCTTATAATTGGAACTAAAAAAGTATATTTAAATTGTTAAAATTATTTTTGATATTTTGCCAAAATTATCATTAGCAATATCATGTCATATCATATCATATCATCATTTATCATTTTCCTATCGCATTCCTTTTTATCTTTTTCCGGAAATTGAATTTTTAAATGCCCGGAATTTAGTTGATATATTAGATATGAATGAAAATGAATGAAACAGATCGAAATAATCTAAAATTTTTGAAGAGTTTAGAAAATTTTTTATAACATATGGTTTATGTAGAGATTGTTTGTGAATGGCAAGCTGATAAGAAAGCATATTCTTTTAAATTTATTATCAGATAAGTTAATAATAGTGTTATGGATGAGTCATGTTAATTGCTGCTGCACACTTTAATATTATGGTCAATTAATTAAAAGCATCTTGGCAAACTAATTAATTAATTAATTAATTAAGAGTGAGGAATAAATGAAATGCAAGTTGTCAATCTGTTAGCATGCAATATTCACATCAAATAATTGCTTGTCAATATCCTTAGCAAAATACCATTAGCATAATGAAGTAATTAGTGAAATAAAAGAAATTGTTACCTATCAAAATTTTTATTGTTACCTTAGCAATGAAATATTTATTAATTACCTTTAAATTTTTCAAAAGCAAAATTTCAAAAGATAGAATTTAAATTTAACTAATTTTGCTATTTATGCCTGTTAGAATGAACTTATAAGACTGATCAAAAAGTATGATCGTTTTTTGAATCAATCCTTTTTTAAACCATTTTTACTATCAGTTGAAATTGTTTTCCGAAAGATTATGGCTATGGAGTTATAAATTTAATAAGATAATAGCATACAGTAATGAATTTCAGATATCATAATTAATAAAATCATTTGTTAGATATCATCTAATCAGTTACTGAGCTCTAATTTAACTCTTATCACTATTTAATTTAACTCTTATCAGCATTTGTTTGAAAAAGAAAAACATCAAAGTTTAATTTAGTTATTTTGAAAATATAAAATAAGCAAAACATATGTTAGTAGTGATTTCAATAATTTAAATGATTTTTTTCTAAGAATTTAAATTTTGCTTATTTCGGCAATTTTATTCATCGAAAATTTAATTTGTAATTGTTTTAAAAATTAAAAAGAGTTTGATTCTAATTAATTAAAAAAACTTATAATTATGCAAATTATATAAATTTGCATTTCTGATAAATTCAAATTATATTTTTACTGCAAAATTAAATTTCTAAACAGTGAACAAGCCATGAATTTAGGAGAAAATTTCAATAGGTGTATTTTAATTATTGTATTTAAATTTCAAATTTTTTAAAGCTAATATTATATTACTAGCAAAGATTTAATGAGAAGTGTATATTTGTTCAAATGTGAAATGTATTAATTAAAACAAATACAAATTAATGCTTAATATTTAAGCGTAGTGCACTCACAAGTGTAAAATTCGCCATCTTCTTAGCGATATGAATGGGTGAATGACGGAATAGTTTCCATTTCTCATAAGATGGTGGTTTACAACGGAAAACTCGCATGCATAAGGGATCAGGTGATAGGTTGCTGTGTGATGATACTGATGATAATATACTCCTTCGATCATTTGTACTAATAGTTTCGTCACAAATGAAAGGAATGGTAACAGATATAACA
Source organism: Cercopithifilaria johnstoni (assembly GCA_916381525.1). NCBI lineage: Eukaryota > Metazoa > Nematoda > Chromadorea > Rhabditida > Onchocercidae > Cercopithifilaria > Cercopithifilaria johnstoni. Next base: position 47,958 of record CAKAEH010001489.1, read on the forward strand.
TCGGATGTTGTTGTTGTTGTTGTTGCTGCAGTTGTTGTTGTGGAAGCAGTAGCTGATGTTCGTATAGTATTGAGGATTATTTCTGTGATACATTGAGGTGATGATGAAAAATATGGCGAACTCACATGTAATGCGATGACATTTGAGGTCAATCGATTTCTAAACAATGACCACCAGTAATCAAAATACTCTGATACATGAACTCTATCCGGTGTTTGTTGCCATGGTTTTACAGAACCCAGAAAATGGACTATTTTCACCTAAATTATATTTGAAAAAAATTAGACAAACGAAATTAAATAAAATAACAAAATGTATTTTTGAGTAGTGGACATCAGATAGCCATTATCAGTTGATTTTACTTCTAAGATACGGTAAATGATAATAGGTTCTTATTTTGCATCATAATATTAGAATGTAGCAGTTTTTGTTTTCTTCAAAATTGCTACAATTTTAATGATACGATATTTGAGTGACTTTAATGAATACCCTTAATAAAATTATATGATAAAATATTTGAAATTAATATTAGTGATCTATTTTCAAACACTGTATTTGATAATGTTTTATAATTTCAAAATTTTTATTTTTGCAACATCAATGATTTAATTTGATGATGACGATCGATATTAGGAAATTATATATGAAACATGCCTGGGTACCAAACTTTTTGAGAGCAGCTCGATAAGTATAAACTGCTCCATAGGTCATATTGTAAATGAAAGGTAAACGAAAAGCTGGTGGCTTATCACGCCATCCTTTAAAGAATTCATTCAATAAACCTTGATCACCACCTGAAAATATTTCCTAAAATACTTTTAATATTATAACGATATAGTATTTCTAACTTTAATAAAATAGTAATAAGATATATTATTATAAAAAAGGTCATACCATCAAATGAACCATTTTCCAGGGCAAAATTTAAAATGTTCAAATATGTTTGTTCAGATGGTTGATAAACAAAAACACCAGAATTAAAGCAATCCGGCCAACCAATATCTGCTACAGCAGAAAGTTCATCATGATCGAATAATTCATCAGCATTTTGCATCACCTAAAATATAAGCAAAAAAAAAATTCTAAAATGATAACAGAACTATTTAGCTAAAAGTAATAATATCAAATATCTGGAGAAGAATATAATTGATATAAAATGTACAACTAATCAATAATTGCTGCAATTACTAAAATACTAAAATTAATATAAATTTACAACTACTAAAATATTGAAATTAAATACAAATTTACAATTAAATCAATAAATATTATAGTTAATTAAATATTAAAATTAATATAAATTTACAACTAATCAATATTACAATTATTGAACTAAAATTAATATAAATTTATAACCAACTAAAATACTGAAATTAAATACAAGTTTACAATTAAATCAATAAATGTTATAGTTAATAAAATATTAAAATTAATATAAACTTACAACTAAATCAATAAACATTATAATCAATAAAACGCTAAAATTAATATAAATTTACAACTACTAAACTAAAAATAATAATTAAAATTAAAATTAAATTTGCAACTACTAAAATACTGAAATTAGGATAAATTTACAACTAATCAATAAATATTATAACTATTAAAATACTAAAATGAAATACAAATTTACAAATAAATCAATAAATATTATTTGCTGCTAAAATATTAGAATTAATATAAATTTATAACTAATCAATAAAGTATTATAAAAAACTAACAAGGCAATCAGCATCGAGGAAGACACATTTGGTATATTGTGTAAGCCTCCAACAATGTATTTTAGTGAAAGTTATACCCAAATCAGGTCTGCCAATTAAGCGTAAATTTTCGGTATCATTACTGTCCAAAATATTTACCATAGTGGTGGCATCAAATGTTGTAGCAAGCTCATCCCTTTAGATTAATTAATTCACTTCTTATTAAACCTTCATAAAGAATTGTTTATACTTCACTTATCAATTCATACAAAAAAGGAACTTCAAGTGAAAATTTTTATTTATCAGTTATCAACTTATCAGTAAATATTAAATTAACCGAAAAATTACTGTGATATATCAGTTGTAAAAAAAAACTTCAAATATATCATTTATTAATTTATCAATTAATAAATTGAATTTGAAAAATTATTTTGAATATAAACAAACCTAAGATGTTGTGATACACCAGGTGTAAACATGCAATGTAATTTTTTCGTCGTTTGTTGAATTTTTAATGAATGAGCTAAAACAAGCGCTCCAATAGCATATCCATCTGATGTTGCCAATGTTACCCATGCTTCAGTCATTTTTCCTGCAAACTGCAAGCAAGTTGCAAACTGCAAAAAAAAAAGCCTATAAATGCAATAGCATGCATATATAGCGTACATAAATTGCAAACTATTAAAATATGATAATATATTTGCCCATTTAACATATCAGACAATCTGATCGGTATTCCTAAAATATGCTAAGCAAAGCAAAAATCGGAGCAAATGATAAATACGATTTATGGAATATTCGATTCCGTATTCTACTACAACCTACGACTACATAATCGATCATTAAACGATTTTTTATCTTGAATATATTTAGTGATCGATCGAAAGGAATGCTTTGGCTTTTTCTGGTAGTAAAAAAATATTTATTTAAATAATTTTACAAATATCAATAGTTTTTCATTATTTGCCGTTAGTGTAAATAAATAAATTCTTTCTCTATTGTTTGTTAAATTCATTAATTTCAAATTTTAATTATAAATTTTGAAGTGTGAGAAAATTTCAATTCAAAATTAGAATTTAATAATATATGAAATTAAATATATAAATATGTAAAACTTGTAATATATAAAACATATAAAACTATAAATAAAATATTATATAAAACTTCAGAAAAAATAATTATTTGTAAATGTTAATTTGTAAATGATAATTTGAAGATAATCTGTAAATGATAATTTAAAGATAATAAAAAAGATAATTTTGTAAATGTTAATTTTGAGATAATCTGTAAATGATAATTTAAAGATAATAAAAGAGATAATTTGTAAATGTTAGATAAATCTTTTAATTTTTAATTAAAGTTTAATTTAATTATTCTCTAATATAATCAAATGAAATTTGCATTCTATTTCTATTACCAATTTCCTAAAGAAATAATGTGGAAAAAAATAACCAATTTATGGATTCTTAATCAATGTCTTTTATTCTTAATTCATCTTAAATTAATTTAAATTAATTACTGAATTAGAAATAAAGGAATCAAATTCATTTTTGAAATAAGCCATTTAGCAGCTGCATTCCATTCTATTACCAATTTCCAAAAGAATCAATGTGGAAAACAATGACCAATTTCATGAATTCTTAATCAAAGTCTTTTATTCTTAATTCATCTCAAATTAATTTAAATTAATTACTAAATTAAAAATAAAGAAATCAAATTCATCAAATTTGAAATAAGCCATTTAGCAACAGCAGCAACAACGACATGTATATCAAATAATTAATTAAATTCAATTTGACCAATTCCTTTGTTTTAAACAAAATTAAGAAAAGATAATTTGAATTTCCAAAAAGAAAAAAAAAATCCGAAAAGATAGAAAATAATAAGAACTTTTTACAATGATGATATAGGAGTGAAATTTAAACGTTGAAATATCCTCAAAGCATAAAGAGCTAACAGCAGCGGAAATGATTTATAATTTTCAATCTATTCGACAGCCTCGTTTACAACAAATCAAGTCGTATCTTCTTCCTCTTCCTCAATTTTTTTTTGCAACTCAAAAATCCTGCTGCCAATATAATGAAATAATTTGATGGATAACGATGTTGATAACGGTAATTAAGATGTAGAATTAAAACAATGCAAAAGAAAAACTTTTATAATTTTAATTTTGTTTGATAAAATTGATAAACAACTCGCCGATATTATTATTTACGTAAAAGAATGAAATTTAAATTTTAAAATTAAAAGTTAAATTTATATTTAATTATTTTTTTGTTTTAAAGAATTTGAATAGCACAAATATTCTGAATCATCAAAACGATCTCTCTCTTTACTGCCAACTGATAAACTTTCAAAATTTCATTTCGTTAAACAAATTGCGAAATATTTGTAGTGAAAAAAAGAAACAAGTGTCAGAAGGGATGATAAGAAAGTGATAGATTATAAGACGATGGATAAGTACCAAACGAAAAACTTTCCAATAATCAAACGTTGATTTTTAAATCATATTGTTGTTGCCAGTTGAGATTGAACAATTTAGAACAGATATCGAAATCTGCCGGTGGAAATAAATGAAAGAAATATTTTCCTGCAACAAAAAACAGAAATGATCGCAAAAAGCATTTTCATCATTTTTATACTTTAATGGAGGAAATGAAATTTGGAAAGATTAATGATTAAAATATTAGTAAATATGTAATATTAGTTAATATATAATATTAGTTAAATATATAATTAGTAAATATATAATATTACTATATATAATATAAAATATTAGTTAATATCAATAAATAAAATAACAAAGAAGAAAGCAAATATAAATAAATAAATAAATAAATAGCTTACAAATTTAAATTATAAATAATAAAGTAGGAATAATAGTTAATTAAATTTTGTAATGAATTATTTCATATGAGCAAGTTATCAAATCAAATCAAACAAAGTTTAAATAAATGGAAAATTTTAATTAAATTAATTTAAAACTAATGAATTGGAATAGGTAAAATGCGTCCAATAATAATTGATACAGTAAAGAGTAGCGCTAATATCGCACATTTATTAACAGTTTGATTAGTTTTAAATCAATAGATTAGGCTTTTATTGCAGAGCAGAATAATTAATTTAAGTTTTTAGTATGATTGAAATTGCGCCATTTCTTACTTGCAATAATGTTAGTGTAAGGATGAATAAGATTTGAAAGATTTAAGTGTACAAGATTTATTTTAAGCATAGAGAACTTTTGCGATGATAACACAAAGTTTACAAAGAGCGCCATGATGATAACATTTCTATAGCAAAGTTTGCAAAAAAGCGCCATGATGATAGCATTTTTATAACAGAGTTTACAAAGAGCGCCATGATGATAACATTTCTATAGCAAAGTTTGCAAAAAAGCGCCATGATGATAGCAGTTCTATAGCAGAGTTTACAAAGAGCGTCATGATGATTTTGCATTGGTAAAAAAGATTTAAAGATCGATCATAAAATTAACTGGTAAAAATGATTGGAATATCAATATGCTCCTTTTATGTTGTTGGCGCTTTTGGATAGATTATGGCGCTTTTGGATAGAATGAAAAATTAAACTTTTTCATTTATCATTTAAAAACTAACAGTAATTATTAGAGGAAAAGAAAACGATGAAAAATGAAGGTTATCTAATTTTTAAAATAATTGTTAAGAATGAAATGGAGAATTGTAGCAAGAATATAAATACATTAAAATAATGCCGCAACGATCTGTTCATCATTAATTAATGAGCACATAATGAACAGATCATTAATTAATGAGCGCATAATGAACAGATCATTGCGGCATTAATTTTATTACAACTTCACAACTATATATGATGATAAAATTTTTGTAAGAGCCGATAAAAATTGTAATTTTGCTAGATTATTTCCTATTCAATTTAAATACTATCTGTTAAAATTACAGCAAACGTTTTAAAAATTATTTGATAGCATTTTCCAATCAAATAAATAGTGCTATTTTAAAGGCTTTCTAGAATCCATAGAATATGCTTTCTAGAATCCAGAAGCATAAAATATTTCTGGAATTCATAGAATATGCTTTATGCTTTTGTTTCAATTCTCTTGAAAATTATTATTAACAAAATGATTTAGGATGAAAAATATAAGGCAGTCTTCTGAAACTTTACCCCTGTAACATTATTAATCCAGTGATTTTCAATCTCACCTTTCAATATAGCATAAAGATTTACATAGACTAAAACAATCATTCATTAAACTCATATCGTTCTCATATCATTAAAAGTCATTTAATTATGCTATTTTAATTTTAATAGAAAAAAATTAGTATTTTAATTTTAAAGAAAAAAATGTTGCAAAAAATATAAATGAAAAAAGAGAAAATTTAATTGGAAATTAATTACTTAAAAAATTAATTTTAATAGAAGAAATAGTATTTTAATTTTGAAGGAAAAAATTGCTCCAAAAAATATAAATAAAAAAGAGAAAATTTAATTGGAAATTAATTACTTAAAAAAATTAATCTTTAATAGAAGAAATGGAATTTAGAAGAAAAAAAAAAGCGTTGTAAAAAATGCAAATGAAAAAAAGCGAAAATTTAATTGGAAATTAATTATTTAAAAAAAAATGAAAAATTTAATTAATTCCGATTAATTAATTCGACGATAATTTTCATTATAGAAATAATACATAACGAAATTTCGAATACATTCTCTGAAGAAATAAGAAAACAACTGATTTAAACGAAACTTGCAGTTAAAATTGTGTTAATGTAATACACACAAATACATATACACACACATACATACATACATTTGCACAGAGAGAGAGAGAGAGAGAGAGAGGGAGAGAGGGAGGGAGAGAGAGGTGGAAAGAGTAAAATGAAAAATATAGGAATGATAGAAAGAAGTTTTTAATGTTTCAATAAGTTTTAAATAATGATAAGTTATCGAGATGAAAAGAGAACAAGATAATTTGTGAATCAATTTTAGTTTTAAGTCATTCTGAATAAACACAAAAAATAAGGAAGCCACAAATGCTCGTTGATTTTTATTGCTGAAATATTAGCAGCAAATATTTTTTAGAGAGAGAGAGAGAGAGAAAGAGAGGGAGAGAGAAAGAGAAAGAGAGAGAGAGAGAAATTTTGCAAAGATTCATTTCATAAAAATTTAATGTCAACAAGAAATTTAATACAATGCGAGTAAAAAAAAAAGTTTGAATGATTGAAAACATTAAAAGAAAAGTTTGTAAGTTGCAGGTGAACATAGGTAAATAGTAATTTATTACTAATTGTAATTATTATTTTAAATTTTGATTTATAATTGCAATTTAAATTAGATTATATTATTATATATTAAAAATTATATTATATAAGTTAACACAAAAAATATTATAGGTAGTTTAAATAGTAATTTATTATTAATAATTTATATGCTAATTGTATTTATTATTTTAAAGTTAGATTTATAAATACGATTTAAATTGTATTATTTTAAGTTAACCTAAAAAAATTCTATAGGTATAATTTGAATAGT
>CAKAEH010001490.1:0-55068 GCA_916381525.1 Cercopithifilaria johnstoni
TAAATAATAATTAATAATAATAATAATAATAATAATAATAACAATAATAATAATAATAATAATAATAATAATAATAATAATAATAATAATAATAATAATATAATAATTGATACATTTAAATTCTGAAAGAAAGAAATAAACAATTAATTGGAGAATAATGGAGTCGACTTCATGCAGAAATAAGTAAATAAATTTTGTCTTGATATAAATAACGTAGGAATTGGAAAAACATAAAGATCATCATCCAATTAAATAAAAAGTAATAACTCACTCACTCCTTACTTGTATGAAAAATCAGTAAACCAAACGAAGGGGAAAAGGCAGATAGCATACAGCATTGAGGCTTAGAAAAAAAATTTGCTCTAAATTGGGAATTGCTAGCAATAAAACAGCTGTTCTTCACATCTTCATTCTTGTAATAAACATATGCGCCAGATAAACGAAAACCAGACGAAGTAGAACTATAAAAACTTTTTTGTTCTGTTCACTAATCTCAATGTTTTACTTTCTTTTCTCCTATAATAATGGATCTGTAAATAAATTTCAATCCATCAATCCTTTGAACTGTCATATTTTCATATCCGTCGAACTCCCTGTCATTCTTCGTGCTACTCGATTTGTTTCAGCGACATAAGACGAATAATTACCATTTTCATCACCCTCTAATGTACATTAAACATACTGAACAGCTGCAGAGAACGGACATTGCATGAATTACAAACCGACACCCTTTGAAAACAAATTCAACATATATACTAAAAAAAGAAAATAACTTCAAACCAATTGCATATCACCACCGTTTTTCTCCACAATTAGCAAAATGTAGCTCGATTAATAATGAATGATTTTGGAATAAATAATGATAATATAATGATTTAATTAAACTGCAACCGATTTCTTGAAAAACAAAGTTCTTTCAGCACTCTCGAAATTGCTTTTTAATTTTGTCCCAATATTTAAATTTACTATAAAGTTCTTCGGCATTTGAGGCAGTTCACTAGTCGTTAATCACTTGTGAGACAGCATTCATTAATTATATATACCCATTTAGTCAAAATCACGATAACAAACAAACCTTTCTCTAACCCTTTCTTGAACCTCTTCCCATTGATATGTCTCAAAAGATCATCTGGATCCTTCGCAATAACCTTCCTCGTGAACTTACAACCGAATTCATGAGGGCTAAAAACGAAGCAGTTGTAAGTTATGCATTATAACAATTACAATCCCCACAATGAATTTAACTGACTAGAATATATAGTGGAAATTCTGTGATCTTACATCGTCAATGATAATCAACATTAACAGCTTTTATTAAGCATAAATATTTCACTTGCCAAATTATTCTGGGTGTACAAAAATAATGTGCACCAAGAATTTAGATTCAAATCCAACCCTAAATTCCTTTCACAACAAATTGAACTATTGCAAATACGTAAATGAGAGAAAAGTACCCAATATCATCGAAATATTCACCATATTCCTTCATAATTTGATGCATCCTCCAGGCGCGGACAAATTTTGATGTCTTAACGTAATGGTCAAGTTGATCAAAACGTGAGGGTATCTCGTGTCCCGTCAACGTACACCGCAACTACAAACGATTTAAGACTATATGTGATGCGATACCCGGTGAGAAATAAAATAAATTCAACAAAATTAATTTAAAAAAAGCTAATTAAACTTAATCTTATCACAGCTCCGAAAATAATTCGGCTCGGTTAGTTTATTCATAATAAAGTAATCTGACTGAATAACCTTAATAAGATTTATATTAGCACACTGAATTAATATAGATTATTCTCACTAGTCAGAAAAGAAAAACAGACCTTTTGTCTCTCATTGTATTCAAAGACAGGATATTGATCCAATAAGCATTGCAATTCTTTTGTCATCTTACTAACTAAAACAATAAAAAAATCGTATACAGCTATTAACTATCTTAATAGTACTGCCAGCCTTAATCACATTCCCTCTCGCCATTTCATTCGGAAACCCCTCACACTTATTAATACAGGACCACCCTAAAAAGTTAAAAGCTTCGGCACTCAATTTTTATGGACCGTATAAATGCAATGCGTAGGTGGTACGTGATAGCTGTATTTGATATGTTATTATTGCATGTTGTTTGTAAGATCGAAATTGTCGTTATTTTCGTTATGGGAGGAATTTGGATTGCGTGTTGTAACGATTGTTTCGTTTTAATGAATTATGTAAATTGATGATACCCAATACAGCTGTGATCATACGCATGACATAGATCTCGTAGAATGCTTTTTTGCGGTGTTGTCAAATACTGATGTCTTTTGTCTTTTAAATTTCTTAATAATTCTTTTCTTTGTGTTCCAGCCATAACTGACTAAAAAACTAATACTCGTATAAGTTAATTGGTTTTGTTTTTAAACAGTTATTCGGTTAATTCTGTAAGCAATATCGAAATGATATTCGTTGATTTGCAATTACTGAATTAAAATTGAATGGATTCATTTCATTCATTCCTTCAACTCTATTTTTCGTTTTTTTCTCTTTAAAATATAGCTGGGAATAATATATAAATTTCTCTATTTTTGGAAAATTTCTTCTTTTTGAATACGAAATTTCCTTTACATTACTTAATAAACGTTTCACTGTGTAATTTATACATCGGCTTACTTGCTTAATTGTTTTAGTTTGCATCTCGTTTCGTGTATAATTTCCTCCATTCATTTATTACTTTCGTTCCACTTTATTTTGTCTTCAGTTTTCGACATCATATATCATTGTCCTTCATTAAAAAACCATCTGCAGTCGATTTTATTTTAAAATAAAATGAGTGATTAGAGGAAATGATAATACTGTGTTAGATGTTCAGATTTTCATAAGCTTAGATTCACGAAGTAAAATTTTTACGTTAATCACGTAAGCTGACTTCAGCAGAACTCGAAAATTGCTCAATTTTCAGAAGTTGTGCTTTGTCAAAAATCCATTTTCTTAGTGAAGACAATCTCTGAAGGATCAAAACATGCAATCTAATTGTAACCTTTGTAATAAAAAGTGAAAAAAACGACTTGATTGCTGCGCAATACTTGTGCTTCTCCTAAAACTTGATTTTTTAAAGCTGTTATATCTGTATGGTCGGATAAAAGTTTGTAAATAAATTCTATCGTATGGTGCATATTTATATTTTCTCACATCATGATATTAGTGTAAAATTTCAATATTTAGGTCTTGGTGCAGGGTGTATGGAGAAATGGAATCCACAAGTGCTTAACGACCATTTGGCAAATTTCAGCTACATCGGAGAGTAGGTTGATATCAAATAAATTGAAACACGTGTGATATATCTTCTAACAATTATTCCCATTTGGAAAATCATCATTTCTAAATGCAGTAGAAAGTGTAAGGTTAAGGCCATAATTAGCCTACTGCTTCATACTTTTGCAATTCAATTTTGCGTGATCCATTTGTGTGTAATTTTCAATTTGAAGGTTTGTGCATCATAAAATCAGCTACTTTTGATTATTCTCTTTTCGTCATTTTTACTGATGGAAATTTAATATTAAAAAAAAAACATTCCAGATACTTACCGTGCGACAGCGATTGGAATGTATACAAGAACTTTGCTTCAGACACAATAGACCCTATCAGATATCCACATTTTCATCGGTGGTTGAATCATCTGAAATTTCTGGAAGGAAAACAAAGGTTAGATTGAATTTTGTGTTTTCTGCATCTTAAATTAGACCACGAACATTGACATAGAAAACTCTCGTACTTATAAAAATGCTCAGAAATGGAAGTGAACTGCGGAAAAGTCCTTTATGTTTAGAAATTAAAAAAAAATCACAAACTCTATCAGAACGTGCTCACTAAACCTTTCATGAGCAGTATCGCTACCTGACTTTTGAACTGGAAGTTGAAAACAGTTAATGAGACTAATTTTTCTCTCTCCATGTTCTTTGTCGTCCCTAATACTTTTTTAGTTGTGAAATGTCACCGTCGGATCTTGAAGAAGCAGATGATACCAGTTTATCCCAAAATTTACTATATCACCTTGAGAAGCATCATCAACTCGATACGTTCGAATATGCTGCAACTATCAGAGAAGATCATCAGAAAGTAGTGGGTGCTGTAAAAAGTTTACAAGCAGTTGAAGGGGTCTGTATTGTCGAGTCTATTTTTTATTTTGCTCTTTTATCAGATTTGCTATCTTTTATGCTCAATGAATAGAAACGATAAAATATGTCCTAGTCCTGCTATACTCACAGATCATTTCCAAGTTGCTTTTATGATTCCGTTGTTTGTATAGTTAGTGGAAACGGACGAACGAATTTCAAAAGCTTTCGAATTGACAGCTGAGGGAAAGGAAATGGTTGAAAATGGTTCTCATGAAGCGAAAATTTTTCGATTTGTTGGGCCAAATGGGATTGATCAAGCCGAATTAATGGTACTACTTCGTTAAGTAATTCTTTAATTTCTAAAGCGTTATATGAAATCATTCAAAAGCGTGCTTTATGTTGTCATGAGCGAATAAAAGAATATATTTTATGATATGAAACAGGTAGTTCTTTCAAGGTCTACTGCTTCATCAGTGTAGTAATACTATGCTTTATAAACCAATTTGCTCACAGAAACTGCCATTCGGTAAAGTTGGGATAAGTAAAGCAATAGCATCCGGATGGATTGCAATTGATAAGACTGCTGGAACAGTACGTCTAATGCGAAAAGTCGAAACGATTAACGATAAAGTACAAGGCGAACTCAAGATGATTTTGGTGGGGAATGTGCAGAAATTGGATATGAAAACCGTAAACGAATTGAAGAAGAGGAAACTGATAACGGAAATGTAGGTTTTTCAGCTGGTAGTATTAACAATATTTTTTATATTAGCTTGTCTCACCACTAACGTGGTCTGAGTTTTTTTTAATTTTCCGTAGGTTACTGAATTATAATCACGGCCAAAAGGAAAACGAATAAATGACCTGCACTGCGAATAAATTTAAAGTTTTAAATCAAATGTAGAGTAGGTTAAATATGCTACGTTTCACATAGTACAAGAGAAATAAGGAGGGATATTGCAAAAAGGAAAATAGTAAAATACAAAATTGAATGCACTTTTCTACCTTCTGTTAATTTATGCACATATATACAGTTTTAATTAAGCAGTGCAGTTATATTACTGTCTTCATTGCATCTGAAACCATTGCCTCACTTTTTCAGCAACATCAAAAGTTATTTGGTCAAAAAAGGTTCAGCATTTTCGACGGTTTTAAGTAAGCCCGAAGTTGACCTCACGGCAGATATGATTAACAGGTAAGTAGAATTCCTGTGATAAAATATTTGTATTAATTCGTTCTTTAACTAACTTTAGTAACTAAAAGATGGTTGCTGCAGCAAATAACAGACTTTATGCGCATAAAAAAATGTAAAAATTCATATATCTTTTTAGCAGTTCATGGAGAAAGAAGCTATTTAAGAAGTATAACTTTGACGCCTTAGGTATGATGCCAACTGGTGGCCATTTGCATCCGCTTATGAAAGTGAGAAGCGAATTTCGACAAATTTTTTTCCAAATGGGATTTGTTGAGATGCCTACTAACAGGTGAGATGTTGCCTAAATTTAACTGAAAGCTGAATTTAAATTTCAACAGTCTTTTTCTTATTCACTTTGTGGTAATTGTTCGATGACCTACCCTGCTATTGTGTCGGTAGAAAATTTTCTGTATTCATATGCTATTTTATTTACTTATTCATATGCTGTTTTATTTATTATTTTTTGAGATACGTCGAATCTTCCTTTTGGAATTTCGACGCTCTATTTCAACCACAGCAACATCCAGCACGTGATGCTCATGACACTTTTTTTATATCAGATCCAGAAAGAAGTTTTGATTTCCCGGAAGATTATTTACAGCGAGTTAAAAAGGTTCATGCTGAGGGTGGATATGGTTCCAAGGGGTAAGTTTTTATTGTAAATTTCTTCGGTAATTAGCAAAGTGCTAAAGTGGTAATTACACTGATCCGAGACTTCGAAGTTAGGCATTTTCAAAAGCTGACTATTGATCAAACAAAATTATACGAAGAAACAGACTTGAAAATTATGACGAATAATTGGTATAAAAATAACAAAGTCTGAATATAACTGGAAACAGTATGGTCATTTCATTGAATTGATTTGGATTTTGTAAATTTTACAGTTTTATCTGTGAAAATAGAATGAAATAATTTACATATTCACATCAATGAAAGAATATTTTTTTACACTTTATTTCAGTTATAACTATGATTGGAAATTGGAGGAAGCCCAAAAAAATGTTCTACGGACGCACACTACTGCAGTTAGCGCTCATCAATTATATAAGCTTGCAAAAGAGGTTTTTCATTAAATTGTAACAGACCAAACTTTAGGATAAGGTATCGTCGAATAAGTTTGATCTAATGAATTAAGATGAACTAAAGTTTACTTGAGCAAAAAATTTCGTCATTCTCTGGTCGAGTAACCTCCTTGATATATTTCTTATAGGGATTCAAACCTGCAAAAATGTTCAGTATCGACAGGGTTTTCCGAAATGAAACACTAGATGCAACACATTTGGCCGAATTCCATCAGGTTTGCTAACGCACAAAATTCTATTCGAACATGCACGGCTTCTTCATACTTCTTAAAAAAAGTGATGTCTTTAATTATTAACCTTATTTGCTGTTTTGCTTAATTTCACTTCTAGGTCGAGGGTGTTGTTGCCGAAAGGAATTTAACACTTGCTCATATTATGGGTCTTTTCACCGAATTCTTTCACAAATGTGGTGAGCTTCAATCCAAAGATCTTTTTATCTTTCAGTTTATGTTCGTTTCATTACTCAAATGAAAGAAAATTATACAAGTTATTTTTTACCTAATTAATTTCAATTTTGGAATAGGAAAGTCTCAATCTATATAATTTTAGGTATTACGAATCTTCGCTTCAAACCTACCTATAATCCTTATACAGAACCATCGATGGAAATATTTGCCTTTCATGAAGGATTAGGAAAGTGGGTAGAAATTGGGAATTCGGGTATGTTCCGTCCTGAAATGTTGTTGCCTATGGGATTACCAGCTGATGTGAACGTTGCTGGCTATGGATTATCGTTAGAAAGGTAAATTTTTTTCGTCATTGTATAATTTATATTTCATTGGATATTTTATTTCGCTTTTACAAGTGACTTGCAACGATATCTGGTCGCTATTCATGATTTTTCTATAAGTTTTGCAGGCCAACAATGATCCGTTATGGCATCGATAATATAAGGGATCTGTTTGGTCCGAAAGTTGATTTACGAATGATTTATGAGAATCCGATATGTTGTCTTGACAAAAATTGAAATAAATTATTGTTGATTTTACCAAAAGTTACAATAATTGAATATTTTCAGTTATTGGTTGCGTTTTTAAAATAGATAATGATAATTTGTGTTTATTGGTTACGTTTTTAAAATAGATAATGAATATTTGTGTTTACGGAATAATTGTTCAATCATATTCAGGTCTCGTTCCAATCTTTTCATCAGAAATCAATATTTTCAAAATTTGTTATTCATATGTCAAGAGTTAAGAATTTGTAGCTTTCGGGAATCGTTGATTTGAAATTTCACGTTGTTTGATGGACAGGAATATTAGGAACTTATCAACTAATTTTTTTCCTATCTTTTTGTTGCGTTCTTTTTTGTTATCCGATGGTTTCATGCAGCAGATAGTAGGGTTAATCGTTTCCGAAAGATTGTGAATGTTGGACTCTTTTTTCTAATGTTCGGCCTTTCGATCATGTTGTTGGCTAGCAGTTTTCAAGCTTTTTTATTTGTAAGATTCAGTGCTTCATACGGTTTTCGTTGCTGAGAAATGTTGGTAAAAAGATGACTTGTTTTGCCACTTGTTCAATCAGTTCTTCAAGTTGGTTGGTATTGATCAGTTTGAAGTAATTGAAGGTGCACTCCAGAATACTATACCTGTTACTGTAAGGGATGTGAGGAGTACAGAAAAAACTGGAGTGCCAATTGTCCGGTTTTGTTTTGCTTTCGTGTTGCTAGTAGTAAAATTCGTAGTAACGATGTGCTACTGTATTTTGAGGTTCATAATCCTATCTCTACTGACTAATTGCTTGAATTGTTATTTGTGTTAACCCGTTTTTTTTTGAATTGCTAAATATGCTTTTTTCATGAAAAATTTCATTTTTCAGTCAAGTAATTGGCAACAAGTGATGAAAGTTCAGTAGTCGAATTTGCATCTCCCGTTGATGTAAGTTCATCATCCGGTTATGCAAGAAATGTGATGTGATAGGATAGTTCATGCGTGATATGTCGTTCATACGTGTTTTTCTTGCCTTAATAAATTAGAATTTTCAAATACTTGACAGATATACGAATAACTGAACTAAAGAGAAAGTTATCATGATCCAACTTAGGGTTTATAAACATCTCGTGATGTTTCCTTGTCCGATGCGGAAAAGATGATTATGAGAGAAAGTATGAAAATGCTTATAGACAAAACTTTTTTCGTGCAATTGGTATCTGTGTATCTTGGAATAGAACTAACTCTACTAAAAATTTGCTCTTGTTCTGTTTGTTTATCTAAATTAAGTAATTTTGTGAACTTTTTTTTTTTGAGAAATTTGAATGAAAAATTGCAAATGAACTAATAATGAGAACAATTAAGTGAAAATTCACTTATCTCAAGAGTTTTTGTTGGTTTGTTTTATAGTATTCTGATATCGTTCCAGGTATTATCAGGCTTTGGGTATTTTGAATCATTTGATTTTTAACGGTCAGCGTATGATGATAGTTTTCCGTGAATATTATTTTGTGTAGAGCTTATTTCAATATTCATTTCGATTTTCATTTTTTTTAGTGCTGAGATTAAATTTGAGAGTTTAGTCAATATACTTTACTTTAAATGGCATTTCTAAGCTTTAAATTACTATCAATTATCGATTCTTGCTTTAAGGTAGAATTATTGTTTGATTCTAACTATGAGCTAGCTACCTGCACTTGACCTTTGATTTTTATTATTTTAATTTTTCTGATTTCTGACTGATAAAGAAAAAATGAATATACGGTAGGTTGCTTCAAATTAAAAGTATAAATATTGTCGTGTAATTTTGTACATCTTAAATTCTTGTTCGTGAATTTGCTATTGAGGTTTTTCTGTAGTGATATTGCTAGCACTATTGAAGAGGTGATTCTGACCTCAATATGAATTAAATTTTCATTTCATTCAGAACATTTAGATGGTTTTCGGAAAGTATTTTAAGGGGAGTTGTTTTTTACCTTTCGCAAATATTTCCAGTAGAAATCATCATTGCAGTTCTTTAGGGACAAATTTTAGGGTATGCTGAGTACTCTTATGAGATGGAGGTGTGAGTTCGCCAAGAAATCTCCAAGGTTGACCCTTTTCCAACCAGTAAGAAATCGTTTCGGAATAAACAGAAGGGAAAAATATCGGCGACGCACTGATGAACTTAAAGAGAAGGTAGAACAGTCGAAACAGAAACTACCTTATCAGGAAGATGTGATTCCGCTCCGTCCATCGAGAGATTTATGGAAAGCATTCGGATTTACTACTGGAGTATGTTAAGTTTCTACTTGTAAATTCTTATTCTCACCGGGTCTCAACCGCACAACGTTGGGAGGCAATAGTAAATAGCATACTGAAATATCTTCCAACATTCAATTTGAGCAGACGATAAAGATTCATCAAGATTTTATCAAAATCTGGCCACTTTCATGGCTTTGCGAATTTTGCAAGGATATCATTACAGATCAGAAGTTTCTAAGCTATAATTTATGTCACTTCCTGCTATTTAGGTTGGAGCTGTGTCATTTGCGCTTGCTGCAGTCTGTGATCTTAAAAGATCTAATAAGAGGTACGTATTAAATTCATCTAGGATTTTTTTCTTTTTTATGCGTTTGTAAAAAACGTAATTCTATTTTGAATCCTGTAAAAATCGAGTGAATGTCGATTATTTCTGTTATTTCATTAAAGTTTTATTCTTAGAACTTGTCTTTCAGATGGCGTGAAATCTACGAAGTGGTTAGTATTAGGTATAATGAAACCAAAAATCATTTCTCCAAATATCGTCGACTTCGAGATGGTGTGAAATGCACCTTTATACTCATTGGCATAAACGTAACGGTGATGCTAATGTGGGGAATCAAATCTTGGCAGTTGTTTATGTGGAGATGGTTCACAAATAGTTTTACTTCAAGTTCGTTTATATATATTCGCAGTCAGACAGAATTTTATGAACTATTCCAGTTTTAGCCTTACATTTTCTAAACACGGAAAAACTTTTTACATTCTACTTACTTTTAAACATATATCATTTGGACTTATCTTTATGATTTCATTTTTATTAATGCCTATTCTAACCCATTTAATTTTTTTGTAATTTTATTCATAAAATATATTTTTCTATCAACATTTGCTCGATTTGATTTTATTTTTCGGACTACACAGGTGCCTCAAACTCAAATTCTTAATATTGGACATGTATTCATTCTACTAGTGTATTATGATTTATATTATGCTATGACGTGTTTTAGAAGCTTTGTGTCTTCCAATGGTATTAAGTGCTTTCTCTCATGCGAATGTGCTTCATCTTGCGCTGAATATGTACGTGCTCAATACATTTGCCCCTGTTTCCATCGATCGTCTTCTTGGAATTGAACAGGTTGAGATTAAATGTTCAAGTGACCTTCATTTTATTACTATTGCCTTTGAATCATTGCCTGTTTCCAGTCTACTTTTATTCAGAATGTTTTTTATTCAAAATTATATCTTTCTGCACATAATTAATGAAAATCTAACATTTTGCTGAATATATTTACATTTACAGTTTTGGGCATTCTATATAACAGCTGCTGCAGTATCGTCTTTAGCTGGAATAACGCATAAATGTATAATAAGAACGAATCGACGAGCTCTCGGAGCTGTTAGTTCTTCTGCTTATATTATGTTTAGGTATTTTCGGTCCATGCTTTGAGAAAATATGAATCGCGACTTATGATAATCGTTTAAACTGATATAAACTGACACTTTACAATTTTTGCAGAGTGGTGCGATAATGGCATTATTAGTATACACATGCATAAAATTGCAAGATGCAAGGTTAAAAATTGTTTTTGTGCCACATTTTGATTTCTCGGCGAAGTCAGCTGTGATAGGAATGATTACTTTTGACTTCATTTGTTTGCTACTCGGCTTCAAATTGTTCGATCATGCGGCGCATTTAGGAGGATCTCTGTTTGGATTGTATGTTTGCAATATATAAACTTCTAATAGTAACGAAAATTTTCATAATTTGAGTAAGTCATATAAATTCTATGAACGATGGCGACGTATAGTATAGTATAGTATATAGTATACGTATAGTACGTATAGAATTTGTGATTTTAAAATACAGGCGCTCCTTCTTAAAATGGAAGTTACATTTTTTAAATTTATTTCAAAGAATGTTTCAGATTTTATGGTATGTATGGTCAGCGTCTTATCTGGAAGAAATATGGCGACGAGGTCCTTAAATTATGTGGTCTAAATGCAGAGAAAAGGCGAGATGCGGAACGAGCACGACGAAGTCGAAGTACTCCGTCTCGTCATCCTTAACTTTGTTTCTGATTTTATAAAGTCTCCTTTTTAGGAAAGATCAAATGCTCTTATTCTTAACTCATCCATTTGCTTCCTGATTTATACAAGCTTTTTCTTATTTCATTACTCATGTGATTTAATAAGTGAAAATGGGATTTCGAGGCATTTATAAAGCGTTCCTTTTGGGAAGGATCAAATTTTCTTGCTCTTAACTCGTCCATTTGCTTTCCCTCTGCAAGAGAATAATTTCCAATGATTTGTTCCTCTGGGTAAAGAAGTTTTCAGAGTGCTTTTGGCTTACGATCACAATAACTTGGTGATCAGGACATGGATTGAAATTTGTTTTGAATTCAGGAAGTTTAAGAGCCTCATATTTCTTAATTGATTATTTGATTCCTCAAAACTTTTGACATCTATCAGGGCATCTGGGAATAAGTTTATTTAAATACCTTTTTTGTCATTTTATAAATCCATAATTCTGAAGACCGATTTCGTCTTTGTCAACCCCGAAATTCGGAACTCTACTGGATACACAGAGGCGAGTTATAGATTATTTATAATATCCTCAAATTTTCAATCTTCAGTTAAATTACACACAGTAAACAAGTCCACCTCGCGGTATTTTTTATTGCGCAAATGGTAATTGTATATTACATACCTCAATTTGCTGAAATAAAGCATTCCAAAAATAAAAAGTGCTCGAGTTTTAAAAATCTATTTTTTTATGGCTTCTCGACAAGAACAATAGAAGTGTAGTGACTGAGGTGTTGCTTTGCTACTCGTATTCCTACAGAACTTCCAGATAGGAATTCATTATATGCTTGTAACACAGCTGATTTACAGATGATCATAGGAATACTGAATATTTTAAAATTTCTTGGCAAACATCAGGATTCTGCCTGAATAAAAAACGTGATCTGCGAATGGATTACGTCTTTTTGGTTTTGCCTGGATAAAAAACGTGATCTGTGAATGGATTACATCTTTTCTTCGATTCCTGTGTAGTATAAGGGTTGTAATTCGGATTTCCTCTGCTACTTTGCCATTCTGAGCCAACATTTCGTTTGCTTTCACCTCTCGAGGGTCTCCGCTGACGGCTGCTGAAACTTATGTTTGGAAATCTAGCTTTCCTTCCTACAAATCCTCGAAACTTTCATCGAAATATCGAAAATAATTTTCATCGGTTTTAGACCGGCCGGGATTTTCAAGAAACTTTCCCTGTTATTTATTATGCAGAAAGAATTCAGAATTATACGTACAATGAAAGCATACATGTAATCGAATTTCCTTTTCGGTCTTTTGCTCCATGGACATACAATGATTGGGTCGGGAAAGCCATTTGCAACTTCTGCATACAGCTTATTGGCCTGGAAATCTTATACTAACATAGTTACCATTTCGACAACTCTTATATCGTATGAACGGATCAGCTTACCATTGTATATCGATTGGCAAACAGTTCATTTAGCTCATCTTCCGTTCTCTGATTGACAAAATCCGTTAGATCAGGGGAACCACGTAACTCTGCAAAACAGTATAAAAATCACAAAAACTGGAGAATTAAAAGTACCAATTGTCGCAGATTACAAATTTATCATGCATAAAGCTCCGATTAAACTTTATATACCTGAATTACTACTGCTTAATTCCTGAGTAGATGGACATATTTGAATATTGCATGCGCCAGAACCATTGTCCGAACTTGGAATGGTTGTAACCACTCTTCTCTCTGGATCACTCATATACACTAAATACAATTTGAATTGATGGAAACTTTTACTCGAACCTTTTTAATCGAAATGGCCTATTCATACCGGTGATGTTTCCCACAAACGGTTTGAATAGCTTATTTTGATTAGAAGGATTCGCTTAAATTAGTAATTTCAGCAATCAATATGCAAACATCGTTTAATACAAAAACAATTCACTTTGCAGTAGTATGTAAGGATTTACGAACCAAAACAAAAAACCTAAAGCACTAAATTCAGGAAAATTTTTTCTTTTTGCAGTAAAACATAAAACATAACAAAACCAGTAACAACCAAAATTACAAAGAAAAATTAACTAAAAGAAATAAAACAAAACATTGCCGGAATTCTTTGAAAATTTCATTACTGTTTAATGCATTTAAAAGTCAAATTCATTTTAAATTCCTGGAACTTTATAACAAAAGCTTTTCTCAAATCCATTAAATTCCAATTAAGTGGATTAATCAACCTCAATACTTCATATTGGAACATTCAATAACATCCGCAATTTTCAGAAGCTACCACTAAATTTCTTCAAAGAATTGTTTACTTCGTTCCTTCCACAGAAATTTTCTGTGCAAGTATGAAAATTAAATTTTTCCGCTAAAACTTTTACTCCGAATGACTTTAGCTATTGTTAAAATATACATGATGAGTGCAAATTGATAAATTCATATGTTATTTTGAAGTTATAGCTAAAAATACTAAAAACTAGCTGCTAATAGCGGTGAAGAGAGGCATAAATTTTTTAAAAAAACCAAAGAAAAAGAAAAAGGAAGTTAATGAGAAAGAGTATATTTATCGGTCCATTACACAGAAAGCTGGAATAGCAAAATTATCTTTTTAAACAGAAAAATAATACAATTAAAACTTAACGAAATCGAATAACAAAGTCCTCTGCAAAGCGGTATTCGAGCAATGATGGAAAAAGGAAGTTACTGACTAAAGGCGAAAACAAAGTAATGAGCCCAATCTAGAAATCCAAGGATATGCGGATTACACCTAAAGAGAAACATGACCTTTAACAAAGCGAAAATAATCAGAGTGTTAAAACTGGCAGCATCGGAAAGTTTCTATCACTCTTTACTTGCGCTTTGTTCATAGTTTTCTGCGACGATCCGTAATCAATAGATTCAGGTTAATAATCCATAAAGGATGGAAAATGGATTGTAGAATAGATGGATAAAATATTTTTTAAGCGATCATATTTAAAAATTTGGGATAGTTTACAGGAGCAGTTGCATATAATACCAAAGAATTTTAAAAAAATTAAGACAATTACTTCGCAAAAGGTTTTAGAATATTTACAATTTGATAATATGAAAGAACTTAATTTAAAATTACACAAGACATAGGAAATTAAGATGGGCTACCCTCATCACTGCTCGAACTACTGCTTGAGTCAGAGCTCATCTGTTCAACATTTGTCACTGGCGGTGGAAGTCTTCCTCTGATGGGACCTTGATAGGATGATGAGGGACTGGATAAATGCGAACTACTTCCCGTCATAGATGGACGTCGCTGCAACATGCTTGCACCTGGTGCAGCGTTAATGCGCGGCGATATGATGCTACCGCGGCCTGCCGCACTTCTACCTCGAGGTGATGAAGATGATTGTTGAACGAATGCGCTGCGTGGACTCCATGATCTGAAATGAAATGATTCTCATTTCCGAACATAATTTGGAACCAAAAATAAAATAACTGTGAAATTTCTGTTTATTAATCCCAACTATTTCTAACCAACATTCCGGTACTTTCTTCTTTTCATTTTCAGATGAATAATACTTGATCCACGTATGCATAATTACATACAACCTTCCTTGTCAAGAACTAAAGGAAGAACATTAAATAAAAAATACCTTTGTTGCTGTTGCATAGCTACCGAATACGACGTCATTGGTGATGCACCACGTCCGCTACCACGCAACATTCCACTAGTACTGACAGTAGGTTGACGAAGCAAAGATAATGCTGGAGGAGCTGCCTGAACTATTACACGTGGAGCAGCCAATGCCGATAAACGTAATTCTGCCTGCAGATCACTTAAATTGATTTCCAACTGTAATTTGAGACGCAAGAAAAATAAGGCTTTATGGGATAAGAAAGCCATTTGCCTTTATGACAAAGACAAAACAGAGAAAGATACAGAAGGTTTAAGAGAGGACTAGCAATAAGAAGAAATGATGATTTTTCATTTATAGTTTTCAGATGACCGCGGTATCTGCTTCCATTGGTGCAATAAAGTAGGAATTTTCAAACCTCAGTAGGATATGGACGAGATGTATCGCCTAGTTGCCAACCAAGTGGCGCTGCGACGGCATATGTTCTACTGATCTGATTGGCGAAACGAATGACCGTTTCACTGTTTACTCTGTTTGCTTCTGACTGATGCATTTCCTTTACCTTTTTATCAGCCTTAAACAATTATGTTTCAGGGTGAAAAAGGTTTCTTTTAGCTCTCTTCTTCAAATTTTGAAACTCCTCTCCTTACACCTCACTTCTCAATTTTCAAGCTTAATTTACTTCACTTGAACAAAGAAGTATGGGCGTTCATACATAAAATAAAGTCAAATTTTGTGTTGTACCTGAAAAACCATCTTAGTAATGAGCTTCTCCGCAGCCATCAATTGCTTTTGCAAATCTCCAAGAACTTTATCCCGTGCTTCAACTTCTGCTTCCAATCTTCGGATCTCTCGCTCTCTTTGCTGATGAGCAGGCACTAAAGATAGAAGCATAAGATATGAATAAGCTGCAAAAGCTTACAGGCAAATTAACCTTTGGCAAGTAGTTTTGTTAATTCACTATGTTTCTTGCGGAACGATTTACAAAGAGATGTTAGTGATCCACAGCTTCGATTCCTGTCCAGAACAAATGCAACTATCTGTAATAAAGGAATCGAATACTTAGCTTAATAAGATATTCGAATCTTTTCCTCAGAAACTTTAAACCCTTTTTTCCCACTTTACAGTTTTTTTATTTCCAATCCTGCTCACTTATCTGCCAGTGCTTGTTCGATAACTACAACTAATTCCAAAGAAACAAAGGGTAGGCAATTTTTTGGGTTACAGAGTTACAAAAACCGCTCTTAATGTTCTAAAATAGAATTTGGAACCATTTTGACAGTTGCTTCCAGATCTTCCGTACTTTCTTGCAAACGCTCCTTCAAACTGCATCTATCAGCCATTGTTACGTCTCAAACAATCTGAAATCAGAAGGTATCACAATCCACAAAACACCCATCAAACCTGAACCAACTCATCACCCGGACCATGCCTCCATTTTTTTAAACACTCGTGAAATTAAGACAGGTCATGGCGCAACAATCATTGGATCATTCATTTATTTCCCTTTCTATCATGCATTTGGCAAACTCATACTGTAATCGTATTACTTTGGATTATTCCGTATACAACGAGCAAAATGACCGGAAATGTTTGATCAAAGATTTGAAATGATCACTGTCTAGAAGTGAGAAACAAACTTTCGGAATGTGAGAAGAATTGCTTTATTTTCCTCTAATCTTTTCAATTTTCATTTTCCTTTTAATTTTTCTCAAGCTTACGACAGGCTAACCTGTAATTTGATAAATTTATAATTTAGTCATTTAAAATTCCAATCAAATCTTCTTTCCAATCAAATGTTACATAAGGTAATAGCATTAAATGTAATAATAGAAAATTTGTTACATGTTAAATAACTTCTTTCATATCATCATTTTATTATTGTTGTGATATTCTTCTGCAAAACAATACAGGTAAGAGGTAAAATTTACTATTTTGTATGGCTAAATCGCTATTTCACCTTTTACTTAACCTTAACTTTACTTTTAGAAGTTAGTAATGTTGCATCTTTTAACTCATTAAGAATATATATTATACTTCATTTTACAATGATATGTTTTATATCTTATTAAAGTATTTAATATAGCTTTAGAAGTTAATAATGCTATATTAGTAATGATATTCTTTTTGTAGAAGAATCGAAGTCTGACACTAAATCTTACTTCTGTAACAATACAGGTAAGAGGTAAATGATTAAATCACTATTTTCTAAACCACTATTTCTAAATCACTATTTCATGGCTAAATCACTATTTCACGTTTTACCTAATCTTAACTTTACTTTTAGAAGTTAATAATGCTACATCTGTTTAACTCATAAAGATTATCATCTATTTTACTTCATTTCGCAATGATATATTTTATATCTTATTAAAGTATTTAGCATAGCTTCAGAAGTTAATAATGCTATATTAGTAATGATATTCATTTTGTAGAAGAATTGAAGTCTGGCATTAAATCATACTTTCCTAAATTAGAGAAATAATCTAACATTGAACAATGATATATAATTTCAAATAATTTGTTGTACCAAAAAAAAAGTATAATTTTATGAATGATTTTAAAGGTGGCAAGAAGTACAAACTGTATGAGATAATATGAATATGTTCCTTTCAACTATCTCAAATATTTATTTTTCGTATTTATTGTTGAAAAAAAAAATATAGAATTCTAAGCAACATTTTTGTTTACATATTTCAATCATAAAATTTTCTATTTTGAGCAATTTTTCCTGCTATGCTTATTAAACATTTACAGTTTGATAGTATCATCAAAGTTAAAGAGCTCTCTCTCTACAGTTTGATAGTATCATCAAAGTTAAAGAGCTCTGTTTTTACAGTTTGATAGTATCATCAAAGTTAAAGAGCTCTCTCTCTATAGTTCGATAGTATCATCAAAGTTAAAAAGCTCTGTCTTTACAGTTTGATAGTATCATCAAAGTTAAAGAGCTCTCTCTCTATAGTTCGATAGTATCATCAAAGTTAAAAAGCTCTGTCTTTACAGTTTGATAGTATCATCAAAGTTAAAGAGCTCTCTCTCTCTCTCTCTACAGTTTGATAGTATCATCAAAGTTAAAGAGCTCTCTCTCTCTCTTATTGACCGTTTCATAATCGTTGAATTTTGTAATCAAATATCGATGATTATTATTCGAGAATAGTTAGTTGAACAAAAAATAAATTATTATTGATAAAATAAATCCTCTTTTATCAATATCATTTTTTCTAGAAGAACAATGAATAATTGCTTTTAAAATAATTTTTAAAATTTTTTAATTAGCAATTCTCATTTAGAGAAAGAAAAAGAAACATTTGAAGAATTAAAATTTGTTGTAATTTTTAGGAATGAAACTAATAAATTCATTATTTCCAATGATATTATTTTTATTGCAATAATATTTTGCTAATTGTGATGAATAGAAATATTTCTCTCAAATATTGAAATATCTTTTATTTTATATTTCTGTTAATTTAAAACGATTAATTTATAGTTAAAGTGCTTATGTGTTGATCGGTGTTGAAATTTTGGCGTTTAATTGCAGCTGATATTTCATATTGAAATATTTCTTATTGTAGATTTCTTTTTTAGATTTAAAACGAATAATTAATAGTTAAAGTGTTTATGTATCGATCGATGTTGAAATTTTAACGTTTAATTGTTGCTGATATTTAATATTGAAATATTTCTTATTGTAGATTTCTTTTTTTAAATTTAAAACGATTAATTTATAGTTAAAGTACATATGTGTTGATCGGTGTTGAAATTTTAACATTTAATTGCTGTTGATATTTTAACCAAATTGCTCGTTTCCCTTTTTTCAACTCATTTTACTTTATATTTGATGTTCATAATGTAAAAATTAACAATGGATGATAATTGAGGATGATAATTTTTCATCATTAACCAAAAACTATCAAACGATTGCAATTAAAATATTTCAAATATGAAAAGCTTCAAAAATAAGCGGATAATAGTAATATGAGCATTTCGATTATTATTATTATTATTATTACATTTACAATTTCTTTAATTTCAATTTTGAATTTATTCCATCGAAGTTAGGATATTGAAAGGTATTATTATCTGTAATTGAGTATAAAGAAGAAGAAGAGGTCACAATGATCGTTAAGATTAATGTGTCCATCGCAAACGATCGAAAAGTTCAGGCATCAAAAATTTTTATTTCGAACAACGATGAGAATTTCCGACAAATTAATATGTGTAAAGGAAAATATATATTGAAAGGTTATATAAAAATGCAATTGCATCACAAAACATTTGCGGAAATTCCATTCCCGCAACAACTCTTAACTAATTGATGATGTTTGTTCGCTAATTTCAAAAAGTACTTTAAATTTCAAAAATGCTCTAAAAAGTTTTTTATATGTATATTAACATTCAACCGATATATGCGATATATATATATATATAATTCTGCTAACGGTTATTTTAAAGAAATAGTTTTTCTTTTTTTTCTCTTTTCTTGATATTAAAAATTTACTTCTTTATCATCCTATCATTCTTATCAGTATTATAAATAAGTTTTTAGAACTGATTATATATTTCAATTTTGTAGTAGTTAATTGCTATGATAGATGTATTGAATAAGATTCTTTTTCTTTATTTCTCTTTTTTTGATATTGAAAATTTACTTCTTTATCATTTTATCATTCTTACCAGCATTATAAATAAGTTTTTAGAACTGATTATATGTTTCAATTTGTAATAATTAATTGCTATGATAGATATGATAAGATTATTTAATAAGATAGATGTATTTTAAATATTCTTGAAGAAAATATTGAGCCTAGAAAGATTATAAGTTAAATTGAGGTGACGGCCAGAATAACTTATATATTGGAAAATAAGTAAGATATATTAGTTCTGTGAATTTCTCCTCACTCAGACTATCTTTTAATTATCTTTTAATCTTTTAATTATCTTCTAATTACTATCTTTTATCTTTTAATTACTAACCTATTGTTTATTATTTAATTTATTGCCTTTTCATTTATCAGAATTAGTAGAATGTCTTTTAATATCTTTTACTGCATTTTTCCATTTTTCTGTTCAACCGAGAATCTCCTTTTCTATTCACTTTTTTGTGTACCCGAGAGATCTTCCTTCCACTCACTTTTTTGCCTACCCGAGAGATCCTCCTTTCTATTCACTTTTTTGTCTACCCGAGAGATCTTTCTTTCCACTCATTTTTTGTCTACCGAGAGATTTTTCTTTCCACTCACTTTTTTGCCTACCCGAGAGATCTTCCTTTTTCACTTCTTTTATTTACCCGAGAGATCCTCCTTTCTATTCATTCTTTTATCTACCTAAGAAAATCCTCTCTTCAAGTAACAGGTAAGAAATGAAGAAACTTTTAATTAGGAAAATCAAAGAGAATGCTAAAACATCTTTGAAAATAATTAGCTTTTAATTTCTTCTCTTCCAACTTAATTAATTCAGCCATTCTTTTCAATTCAATAATTTACGAAAACTTTAAAATTCAAATTAGATGAGGAAAAAAATCCAATGTTTTAAATAGGTGAAAAAAAAAGAGATCAGCACTGCAACCTATTTTTCTAATTAGTTTTTGCTAATAACTGATAGTGATTATCGAATGGTGTAGAAATTCAAACTTTCTATCAATTTCAAATCAGCTAAGCGTAGCTTATCCAATCGTGGTACTTTCTCATTCTTCTTCAAAATCAGATCATTGACGCTCTTAATTAATTAACGGGTAATTATTGAAATCAAAAATAATCGGAGCTATCTTTGGACCTTATAGGAAAAACAAAAGATGCTATCATTCAGTAAAATCAATACACGGAGCATTTAAGCAAATATCCGGTTCTATTGTGTACTTCCCTATTGAACAATCAATATACAGAGCATTTAAGCAAATATCCGGTTCTATTGTATACTGAATCATTCCGGATTCATATTTTTCACACAAGCTGCTCAAATTAAAACTGAAAATTTCCATTTTCTTGTTGTCCTCTTATCTCTCTCTCTCTCTCTCTTTTTTCAACATACTATCCTTTCCTGATTGCCTTCTCTCACATAATTCTATTATTTCTTCACTCACTCACTTATTTTTTAATTTCAAAAATTTTGTTAATTGATAAGATTTGAAGTAATTTTGAAGAAGTATAATTTGCATAATCTCATTTCTAATTTATCTGTAATTTTTCTTTCTTAAAATTGCCATACCGAGAATTATAATTTTTTTAAAATATATTTCCATAACTTTTTGTTATATTACATTACAAAAAGATTAAGAAATCCTATTCCCTATATCATCAGGTATCCTTCTCAGGTATGAATAAAAAGAATTACAAAATGGAAAAGACAGAAAAATTCAAATATAGAATTCTTCAAAATCATATTAGATTCAAATTAATTTAATTACCTGTTCTTTCAGGTATTTCAAAAAAATAACATTTCTGAAATGGTAAATTTACTTTTAAGGTATACCGTAAAACATCCTATTTTATGTGGTATGCCATTAAAAAATAAATACCACCTTTAAGAGGAAATTTTAATCAAATACGATTCATTCCCTATTTATTGGGTCAATCGAAGGTTGAATAACTTTTATGCCTTTTTTGTTTGGCAATGATGAAAAAGTAAATTTCAATTTATCAATTTTATCAGAGATAATCATCACTCGACTATAATAGTAATAGAATGTAGCAAGAAAAAAAGAAAAAGAGAACTTTGCCGATTATGAAAATCTGAAAGTGAGATTCGTAATAAACGAAGATTCTGAATGACAAATATCATCTTGATGTAACAGATGTCAAAAAAGAGATTCTTAATTAGCAGAAGCTAAAATATTTCTAGCTATTATCATAAAATTGAAATATAATTTTCGAAATATGCTAGTTCCAGTTCCAAATTGCTTCTTTTTTTCAGAATCCATTTTACACTTTTATCTTTCTTGCATAATCATAATTATCCTTTATGTAATATTCTTCAGAGAAGTTTAGCATACCAATGAATAACTTCAAAATTTTTCACTGATATAAATTAACATCTTAATATTTCATATGATAAAACAATTTAAACAAAAAGAAAAGAAGAGAGAGAAAAAATGGCCACAAATTGATTTCTTGGCCATAAATTATAAAGTGGCTATAAATTGATTCCTTGATCAAATATCAAAATTATATTACTAATCATAAGTATGTTCAATAAATTGATTCCTTGATCAGATATCAATAACAGATTACTTATCATAAGAATATTCAATAAATTGATTCCTTGATCAGATATCAAAATTATATTACTAGTCAAGAATGCTCAAATAAATTGATTCCTTGATCAGATATCAAAATCATATTACTTATCATAAGAATATTCAATAAATTGATTCCTTGATCAGATATCAAAATTATATTACTAGTCAAGAATGCTCAAATAAATTGATTCCTTGATCAGATATCAAAATCATATTACTTATCATAAGAATATTCAATAAATTGATTCCTTGATCAGATATCAATATCATATTACTTATCATAAGAATATTCAACAATCACCTTACAGCTAATAATAGCTACTATTTGATAGCCATTAAAAAAAATTCGTAAACTAATTTTTTTAGCAACTAAATATTAAGTTAAATATAATACCAATACATTTCAGGTGTATTATCATTGTTAAACTTTTAAAACTTATCATTTTATCACTTCACCCTCAACATATTCCCATTTATACTTTTTCTCTTTTCATCATTTCATTTGTTTATTGCAAATCTCAAAAAGGCAAATGTCCGAGGTGAAGGAATAAAAATGACAGATGAAAGTTCATGTTATTGCTCTACGACGGACTTTGTGCTTTACTCTGTTTTTTTCCATTTAAATTCATTCTTCCACCCCCCCCCCCCACCTTTAAAATGCCTCTTTTCAGATGTCTACCGCTTCATAAACCTCAATACACTCATTTTAAAAACCAAAAACCACTGTTGTTTTTTTTTTTTAATTTTCAACAATAACAACACCTATCACCGCCACCTTCAACAACGCATCCGACAACATAAAGTTCATTTCTTCATCGGTGATATTCGGAATGGCTGCAAAATGCAAACTGCGAGCTCTCTTTCTTCTTCCCACCCGTCCAATTTCATTTATTTTCCACCTACGCATTCCTCAATAACAATTTCGATTTTCAATCGTTGAAATTGTACGCTGCGCATTTACTAAATATATTCTCTTCGATCATTTTATTTATCAATTCTTTTTTTTTTTTGCTAGCAATATTATTAGCTTTTATCAGTTGCTATATTTAAAGCATTCTTAATTACAATTGTATTGTTTTATTCGTTGCTATAATATCATATCATTTATCATATCTTAATTAGTATAATTACAATAAATCAAGATGATATGATATTTATCCGAAAAAAAATTTATGATATTTCAATTAATGTGATTACAATAAAACAAAGTTGATATCATAATTATCCGAATATCAGATCATTTATCATATCATAATTCGTATGATTACAATAAATCAAGTGATATTATATTTATCCGAATAACATTCTTATCTTATTATTCATTTCATTCTTAACAAAATAAACACTCATCGATCATCTCTTATTATTATGATCACCAAAACTATATTTTAAGCTGACTAAGACATTTCACGAAGAATTTGTTGTTAAACAATAAAATATCCGGTTATTATTCATTCCGTTATTTACTACCGTATTATCGCAGAGAGTAAAAGAGAGAGAGAGAGAGAGGGAGAGGTAAAAAGATAAAAACAAAAAGAGAGGAAAATTTTTGTTGCAGAATTTGTTATTGTTCAACGATCAATAATCACCTTCTTTTTTCTTGTAACTTTAATTTTTATATCTAAAAATAACTTTTATCGATTAACTCTTAGATTTGGAATAAGTTTATGATATTTTCTGCATTTCTTTTAAGGGTTAATATCCGTTTTCTTCTCTTCCTCCATCATTTATTTAATACTATTTCTTCTATGATACATTCAAACTGGCAGCTATTGAATTGATCAAAATTTTTTTCGTTATAAAAAAAAGAATGAAATGAATGATTGGAATTAAATAACTTTTCGATTGTGTCGATTTGTCGATTTGACAATTTTTATGATCAAATATTTTGAATTATTTTACAACAACACACAAATGACAGATGACAAAATTACATGCAATATGAAGATAAAGAAATAAAATAGAAAATATGCGAAAATTGTAAATGAAAAAAATTTTGATTAAATTTAAAGAGAAGATTGATATTGTTAAAAATTCAAAATTAAAGATGATTTTTTTGGATGATTTGGATTGATGAATTATTTTGGATAAGCATTGATTAAGTTTGACTTAATCAACGATGAATTATTGGATGAGCATTAATAAGTTTGACTTAATCAACGATGAATTATTGGATGAGCATTGATTAAGTTTGATGTATTCAACGTTGAATTATTGGATGAGCATTGACTAAGTTTGATGTAGTCAACAATGAATTATTGGATGAGTATTAATAAGTTTGACTTATTCAACGATGAATTATTGGATGAGTATTAATAAGTTTGACTTATTCAACGATGAATTATTGGATGAGTATTAATAAGTTTGACTTATTCAACGATGAATTATTGGATAAGCATTGATTAAGTTTGATTTATTCAACGATGTAGTAAATTAAACTTTTACACTTAAACATTTCAGGATGGGAAAAAAAGGAAGAGATTGAAGATAATATAAAAAATTTTCTTCTAAGTTTAAATTTATTATTCATTCACAGCAATTTATTATTTCAAATGATATCAAATAATATTTATCATAAAGACTAATCCAAAATTCTTTCTTATCTTATCACTGATAATTAATTTTATACTTTTATTTAATGAAAATATTGGAGATTTTTTTATTTTTATGAAAAATTAAATTCCTCTTTTTTTAAGATTGAAAATATTTAAATTTAAATTTAAATTTAAATGAAATAAAATAGGAAAAGTTTTTTGCATTGTAAATATGCAAAATGAATTAGTGTATATTATAAGTTAGTATATTATGTGAATAAGAAAATATAATCGATTTCAAATAAAATAAAATCTAGCAATTCGTATTGATCTTTCAACGAAGATCATAGATTATCCAATTGATCTGATAAAATAGGCTGTCATGAGTTTTAGTTTTAGATTTTCTAATTTTACATCACATTTCTTCCGATGATGTTTTCATCAAGCATCTCATCATTATCCATCCATCCATCCATCATCTTTCATCCATTCATCATGATTATGAAGAATGAGCGCAAAAAATATAATATGCGCCACAGTGAAAAAGATACAAATATGATGTCACATATACAGCTGTCTCTTATTAATGTATGTTTATCAGTGATATTAAATCTAAATTTATATTGAGGAATAATTTAAGCTATTTTACTGTCATAGATCATATTTTTTTAATATAATACATAAGAAGGATTATATTATGAATAAATTAAATAAATGAATTTCAATTAGATAATTCATATATGCTGATAAGCTTGTGATATGATATGACTTATCTTTGATTATATATATATATATAAATTTTAAATAATAAATGAATAACTGTACATAAAATGAAATGAGAAATGAATAACGGTAATGATGTTTTCATCAAGCATATCATCATATTAAAATTTGCAACAATCAAACAAAATATATTTTATACATCTATGATAGAAAAGTAATTAAGGAATGTAAAAATTAACATATTTGTAAATGAAGAAAAGAAATCATATCAGTATCATATCAATAAAAAAGTATATATCAGTATCATATCAAAAGAAATCATATATCAATATATATCAATCATATCAGTATCGTATCAAAAGAAATCATATCAATACTGATAATTATATCAGTATTAATATGAGCTAAAATTAGTAGACTATAAAAGTTCTTATCAAATTAATACAATTGATAATTTTGCTAATGCAAATGGAATTTCTAAAATTCTAATTAAATCAATAAATGATTGATGCCAGCAAAAAAGATTTACAATAAATATGATTAAGAAGCATTATCAAAGTTCCATGATATATTTAATCAACTGATATCAACGTAACTCTCTTCCATATCATCGTAATAATACATTAAATTTCATTTTGCGCTTTTCATATGTGACTATCCCCAATTACCGCCTGCCTTCTATTTTCCACTACTACTACTACTACTAACAATTGATAATTTTGTTAGTGCAATGAAATTTGTACAGCTGTATTTGCAGCTATTTTCATTGTTAAAAGTGTGTGTGTGTCTGTCTGTGTGTGTGTGTCTGTCTGTGTGTGTGTGTCTGTCTGTGGTATATAAGTGTGTGTACGCTACACAGTAATGTGTACTTTGTAAAATTGCATTTCAAAAAAAATACGATTTATTCATCCAATGTTAAGTCAATTTCCTTCTATCTGCATAATTTGTTACCTCTCTCTCTCTCTCCATCTCTCCTCTCTCTCTCTCTCTCTCTCTTCTATTTTACTAGTAAAATATTTTTACGACAGCTACCTCTCTCTCTCTCTCTCTCTACTCTATTTTATTAGCAAAATATTTTTGTGACAGCTACTTCTCTCTCTCTCCTCTATTTTACTAGTAAAATATTTTTGTGACAGCTACCTCTCTCTCTCTCTCCCTCTCTCTCTCCCTCTCCTCTACTCCTCTATAATATTTTTTGCAATAGCTCAAGAAGAAATTTACTTTTCATTTTCTTCTCCATATTCATTTCAACATTTTCACCTGTACATATATAACATACCTATACATTTACCTATAACATATCTAATAAGAAAATTAATTGATGAAAAAAAAAAGATTTCGATAAAAAATTTAAATAATAATGAAATTAATATCAATTAATTAAAGCTGTCACTTAGATAACAGAAATATGTAAAAGAAAGAAAGAAAGAAAGAAAGAAATTAAATAAATATAAATATCGCATTTAACAATATCCGATCGTTCTCATTTAACTAAATTCATATTTTCATACCTTTTCTAATTTCAACATATAATTTATGCTTCTTCTCTATTAGGTTTTTCCTTTTGAAATTTAACTCTTCATTAGTTTGTTTCATTAACTTGCAAAGTTTTCTCACTTTGCTAATTTTCCTCATTTTAATTCAATCTCTTCTGCTAATGCTAATAACAATAATTCTCAAACTATGTGTGTGTGTATGTCTGTCTATGTTTTAAATTTATTAATTTTTTAAATTAGAAATTATTAATTTTAGAAAGGTATAAATGAAACTGTTTTGTAATGCCTTACGGTTTAGAACAATCTCTTCTGCTAATGCTAATAATAATTCTCAAACTATGTGTGTGTGTGTATGTATCGGTGTGTATGTGTGTGTATGTCTGTCTATGTTTTAAATTTATTAATTTTTTAAATTAGAAATTATTAATTTTAGAAAGGTATAAATGAAACTGTTTTATAATGCCTTACGGTGTAGAACAATCTCTTCTGCTAATGCTAATGATAATTCTCAAACTATGTGTGTGTGTGTGTGTGTGTGTGTATAGGTGTTATATGTATAGGGTATGTGTGTCTGTCTATGTTTTAAATTTATCAGTTTTTTGAATTAGAAATTATTAATTACAAAAAGGTATAAATAGAAAAATTTGTCTCAGTAAATTTTTGAATTTAATTGTGGACATTTTTAAAAATTTTTTACATTCATATAGTTTAGTAATAATAGGCTGAAAGGTTCGATCACATATTAATTTACTCATTAATTTAGAAAGAGCGAAACGATCGAATATATCTTTCTGATTCTTTTAACAGGAGAAATTCTTTTTGTTGAAAAAAACACTCGTATACTTTAATCTTGGGAATATCATTATTTGTAATCCCGAGAATATCATTATCAGTAATTCCGATGAATACCATTCATTATCTGTAATCGTTGCAACAACAATTACTATTACTAGATTTATCATATAGTTTTATTTGTAATCCATTATCAGTAATTTCGATGAATATCATTCATTATCTGTAATCGTTGCAACAACAATTACTATTATTAAATTTATCATATAGTTAATATCGCTTATCATTTTTGAATGTTAAATTACAATCACAATTTATCTTTTGATTCATCATATTCACGACAATCATCTCTGTATTAAATCATTTCTGATTCCATTTCTTCATAAGATCAAATTTTATTTCAATCTTAGCTATTACATCTCGAACTATTACTTCTCATTAATTTACTACAAATCAACGATAGAATCCCTTTTTTCTTTTTTTTTTAACTGTGACTTTAGAAATTTGAGCTGTAATTAAATGATGAAAAAAAAGAACTATGAATGTGTAGGAGAAAATTTAAATTGAATTATTTCATTTCAATTTTTGAAGTGCAAAAATAATAAGAGCAAAATTTTCAATCATTTATACAGCAATTGAGAAATGAGAGAGAATGAGATGAGATAGACGACGTATAGAATGATGAAATTTATCGAAAGTTAAATTTAAATTTATAAATTTAAATAGAAATTCAAGAGAGCATTGAAAAAAAAGTAGTAGAAAGAAGCAGAGCACGAAATGTTATTCTTGTTTTTTCTATTTTTTTCAAAATTCATTCATCACAATTTCAACAATAATCATTTTAACCCCTACAAAATACAAAATTTTCCAGTTCGTTGACCGTTCGATGATCGCCCAAAATGCTAAATCAATCGATGATAACTTGGCAATCTTATTTTACATTTCATTTCATTTCATTTTTTTTTTTTCATTTAACATTATAACAAATTAATCAGTCACTCCGTAAAACGTATCTGTGAGTTGATCTTTTGTAAATATATATATATATGTGTGTGTGTGTTTACGACAATGTCGAAAAATCGATCATAAAAATGGAAATAAAGCAATTCGTAGGATGATGATGATGATGATGATGATGATGATGATGATAATGATGATGATGATGATGATATTCCATTAACTGAACTATAAGAAAAGCTATTTTTATTTTTTGATATAACTCTTTTTTTTGCATAATTTAAAGTTGCAAACTTGAGTATTATTAAGAAGAAGTTGAAAAAAGAAGTTTGCTTATCATCGATCTTATGAAATTAAAATAAAATTGAACCAATTTTTTTGTCCCTTCTTTTTTTGTTTTTGGCGATAAATAAGATAGATGTTGAAATTTCTCAATTTATCTTGCTTGTTGTTCGTTGTTGAAAAAAGAAAAATCTTTTCAAAATTCATCAATTCACATTCATTCTAATCGATCGATCATTAACGAAACAATTCATTAGTAAAAGAAAGCAATAATTAGTTTTGCTAAACCTATTTTATGCTTCAAATAGTTAAAAGGAAAATTTGAAATATAGATTAAAATTAATAGCCAATTTAATGGGGTTTTTTTTGCAATGCTAGCTAGAGAGGAAAATTATTTGCGCTTATAATATCTGCAAATTAAATGGATGAATAAAGCATTATGTGTGCATAATATAGTTGACACCCTTTTCTTTCTTTCTTTTTTTTTTAATACAATTATAGTCATATTTTGCAAAATGCAAATTTAATATTGAAATAAGAATTACATTCAGCCAAGTTATCTGTAAAATAGCTAGCATATAATAAAAATTAACCATCGTAACTTTTTATTAATGAAATGATGATTGTGAATAATTTTGGATTCTGATTACATTCAGCTAAGTTATCTGTAAAATAGCTAGCATATAATGAAAATTAACCATCGTAACTTTTTATTAATGAAATGATGATTGTGAATAATTTTGGATTCTGATTACATTCAGCTAAGTTATCTGTAAAATAGCTAGCATATAATGAAAATTAACCATCGTAACTTTTTATTAATGAAATGATGATTGTGAATAATTTTGGATTCTGATTACATTCAGCTAAGTTATCTGTAAAATAGCTAGCATATAATGAAAATTAACCATCGTAACTTTTTATTAATGAAATGATGATTCTCAATAATTTTGGATTCTGATTTTTGCATTGAATTGTTAAATTGTTGAACGTTGATGAATTGAATCAAATTAAAACGATACATACTATATGCGATTCGGATATATTTCAGATTGTTCAATTATCAGATATATCTGTTTTAAATTATATTTTTTTATTTTAAATTTCATCAATTAGTCATTTAAATTTGAAAAAAAAAAATTTAAAACAAATGAACAGTGATTAATTTGTATGAAAATGATTCACACTTAATTTGATCGATATTTAACAACAGTAACAACAAAAAATATGTAGTAGAGAATTTAAAATAAAGAAAAGAAAAAATGCTACGACATCATCCAAAATTATTGATCTTTGTGGTAGGAAGGTATTTTTTTCTTCCGTTGAATACATATCCTTTTCTGTTCGATTATAATCCGATACTATCAACAACAATGATTCCCATCATTATTATCATCGTCATCATTACCATTATAATTATCATCATTATCATCATCATCATTATCACTATCATAATCATCACCATCATGATACATGAACTGGTGTCAATTCGAATCTTTCATCACCATCATCATTATTATCACCATCATAATCATCATCATCATCATCATGATATATGAATTAGTGTCAAATCGAATCTTTCATCACTATCATCATTATAATCATCATCATGATATATGAATTAGTGTCAATTGGAATCTTTCATCATCATTATCATCATCATCATCATCATCATCATCATCATCATCATCATCATCATCATCATCATTATCATCATCATCATTATTATCATCATCATCATCATCATCATCATATATGAATTAGTGTCAATTGGAATCTTTCATCATCATTATCATCATCATCATCATCATCATCATCATCATTATCATCATCATTATTATTACTATTATCATCATCATCATCATATATGAATTGGTGTCAATTCGAATCTTTCAAAAATTACATCCAAAATACGTCACTAACCTATGAGTCAATAGTACATGTGAAACATACCTGTTTAATTTTGTTCATTAAAAAATTATTCAAAAAGTACGATTAATTTTAATATTAATTAAATAATGATTTAATTATTCTTTCATAAAAAAAAAACAAATACTTCTAATGAATTTTTTTATTGATCTACAAAAAACAAATTCAATTTTACGTTTCATTTCATCATTTTTCAATTTTTCAACAAAACCAATCATAACCGTATCCCTTAAAAATAAAAATAAAGGAATTCTTTAAAAAGAGAAATTGTTGAATCATTTTTGAGGAATGAATTTCCACACAATACAAATCATCTCATATAACATATATACCTGATACTGCATTTATAATTTCCATCAATGTTGTGATATGAAACAGTCAAAGATATTTTTTCATATATATATCATTTCCTCATCATTTCTCTCTTTCAACAAAAACAGAAAAGAAAGAAAGAAAGAGAGAAAGAAAGAAAGAAAGAAAGAAAGAAATTCTAATTTTTCATTTCTATCTTGCAAATAACACTTTAACAATTATTTTTTATTTACATATATCTTTTGCACTCTTATATTTATTTATTCTTTTGTCCATTTTATACTATTATATCACATATATATATATTTTTTGTTATCATTTATCATTTATCATTTATCCGAAATATTGATGATTCATTGTTGATGAATTTTTTTTCAACAATTGAAAATTCCTAAATTCTTAATTTTGCAAAGTTTGAACTGTTATCATTATATTTTTGAAGTAATATGATTACACATATATATATGTTAATTAATGTTAATTAAAAATAGGAATTTAATTATTGGGTTTTTCGCTAATGCAATAGAGTAATTTCATCTTTTTCATATAATTCAAATAATTTTCAAATGATTCAATACATCGATATTTGAAGAAAAGAAGAAAATTCAACAATCAATGATTTAATCAAATTTTTTTTACCAAAACTCAAATCTTAAATTATTCAATATGATATGAAACTATTTGAATTGAATTACTCAAAAATCATTTAATTTTTTACATGAATTTAGATAATAGTATTTATTTGATAATTTTATCATATCATATCATATCATATCATTTACATGATTACTTTCTTAAAGAATTTATTCAAAAATTATTTCTTTTTTTTCGTTCATAATTTATCAATATTTATTGCATAATAAAATGGAAGAGATAAAATAAGTCTGAATTTTCCCTTTTTGAATTATTCAACAATAATAATATAGCTGTCAATAATATATTATAAATATATGCTGAAATTATTTATTATCATATTTTGAAATTTTAATTTAAATATAATATGAGGAGAGAAAAAAAAATAACTCTTCATGTTATTTTAAAACTATGAT
Source organism: Cercopithifilaria johnstoni (assembly GCA_916381525.1). Taxonomy (NCBI): domain Eukaryota; kingdom Metazoa; phylum Nematoda; class Chromadorea; order Rhabditida; family Onchocercidae; genus Cercopithifilaria; species Cercopithifilaria johnstoni. The sequence continues at coordinate 32,496 of CAKAEH010001490.1, forward strand.
ATTATAATGATTAATTACAATAAGAGCGATAGATTTCCTACCATATTATTACTTATGATATTATTATGATTAATTACTAAAAGAGAGATCGATATCCTACCTGAAAGCGTAACATTATAATTCATTCAATTGTAACTGTCACAGTTCCACTTGTTAATACCGTATTTTCGGGAAATTTGTTGCCAGTAATGGAATAATATAAAGGACAACAAAACAATTCACCTTTTTCAATTGTATTAACGTATTCGTAATGTTCGCCTTCTACTTATTTTCATTCTTTACCATTTAACATTTACATTTTGCTCCGACAAAATATCAAATGATAAATTAAACAATAAATATTTCTGTTATCAATTACTATTATGCCATTTTATCATTTACATTAATTGTTTACAATTTTATATGGAAATTATATATTTGAGTATATTCAAATTGAGTAAATTGATTATTTAAGTTAGTTTAGTTTATTATTTCAATTGATTATTTAAGTTATTTAGTATATTACTTCAAATTGACTATTTAAGTTATTTAGTATACTATTTCAAATGATTATTTAAGTTATTTAGTATATTACTTCAATTGATTATTTAAGTTATTTAGTTTATTATTTCAATTGATTATTTAAGTTATTTAGTATATTGCTTCAATTGATTATTTAAGTTATTTAGTATATTGCTTCAATTGATTATTTCAGTTATTCAGTTCATTATTACAAATATGAATTTTTCTACTTCATTTAACGAAAGAAATTGAATTTAACATTATGTGCAAATTATATATTTGAGTATATTCAAATTAAATAAATTGATTATTTAAGCTATTTAGTTTATTATTTCAAATGATTATTCAAGTTATTTAGTATATCATTTCAATTGATTATTTAAGTTATTTAGTTTATTATTTCAAATATGAATTTTCCTACTTCATTTTAGCGAAAGAAATTAAATTTAATACATTCTTTTTTTTTTTTAAAAAATAAATCTCTAACTGAAAATATATTTAAAGTTTTGATTTCAATTAAAACTTTTCGAATTTTCCCAGAGAAAAACTATAAGAAACATTTGAGAGAGAATTTACATAAAAATAAAAATGATTTTTTATAATTATTATTTGTATATATTTTACTATGAATGATAATTAATGATTAGTAGAAATTGTTATCTTTCTTAATTTAATCAATAATTAATTTAATCAATAATTATTTTTCATCATATAGTTCACGTAATTAATATAAATTATAAAAGAATTTTATGAAACAATACATTTCTATTAATTTCAGTTGTTGGAAGAGATTTCGATCAATTTCACATTCAAAAAATTTTTAATTCAAAATCTTCACTTGAAAAAAAAAAGTTTTCTTCATAATGGATATATTAACAAGTCAAAGTAGCGGTGCAACATCAACAGCCGCTAGCGATCCAACAGATTTTTGTGTTGTATGTGGTGATAAAGCTATCGGGAAACATTATGGTGCAGTTGCTTGCAACGGATGTAAAGGATTCTTTCGTAGAAGGTATTCTATTTTCAATAACTTATATCATCAAATTCAATTATTAGTCACAAAGTGTTCATCTTTCTTTATAACCGGTATTCAACACAAACGTCATTTGCTGCCTCCAATGAATTCTTTTGTCTCTACCTGTATGTCTGACAATGATAATTTGTTTTTGAAGTGTTGAACTTCAATCTGACATTTCAATCATTTGATTCATTTATTGCAAATCATTCGCAATAAAAATCATATATGTTACCACATAAGATGGTTTTTTTATCGTGATATTTGTGATCATTCGCAATTTACCAATTCTTCAATTCGCAAATAATTCGCAAAATAATATTGCGAATTGAAAAAAAAGCTGCGAAATAAAGTGTGAGAAAACAGAAGTGACCATTTCAATTGGTTTATTAAAGTAATTAATGTTTGGAAAATTCTTCAAATATTCGAAATTGTCGAATTTTCCGCATTATAGAAATACTCGGAATTTTTTAATTTAAAAGACAAAAATTTTTTAATTACTGAGAATCTGAAAGAAACAATTGTAGGTGAAATGCACCTATAATTGTTACTTTCAGATTCTCAATAAGATATAACAAAAACTTTTAAATCTATTTCTGGCAATTTTATCTGTTAAAGATTGATTTCAAATTTCAGAACAAATGATAATCTCTGAAAGGTTCGATTAATGATATAAGCTAATTGAAGCCTAAAGAAATTTCTCATTTACATTCTCGTAAAATTTTTGAATTTGAAATTTAGCTATTCTTATTTCATATGTGAAGTGTCCAATCTATCATGATACAGCGAATTGTTATTTGATTTGATTTCTACTGTAATAAGTAATGCATTTCAAATTTCATTTCCACTCCCATACAAATTACCATTTTATAGCGTTTGGCAAAATCTGCAGTACACATGTCGATTTAGCAAGCAATGTAATATTGATAAAGATCATCGAAATGCATGCCGATATTGTCGTTTCCAGAAATGTTTAGCGGATGGAATGAAACCGGAAGGTAAAAATGGACACATTTTTATACGTTTATCGAATAAAGCCTATGATATTTTTCAGCTTTTAATTGCTAAAATTTTCGAAGATATAGAACTTACCTGCAATAAACCTCACCTTTGCAAGTCTTTCACGTTTATTTTTGCCTATCTAATATATTATCACGGGGTTAAAATCTAATTTTAACTATCTTACAATACTTTTAACTTATGTCCCAATGATCGAAATGCAATAAATGCTTGCTTTATTAGAATATTTTCAAAAGTTATTACTTTGATAATATATTATTAATTTCAAAGCATTCATTTTAATAAATTAAAAAGAAATATTTCTCATTCAATTTGATTACTTTGAAATCATTTCAATTATATTTAAATAAAAATATTTTAGCAATCACAATATAAATCAGCTGAACTTTGACCCAATCAATAATAAATGTAATAAAGGGGAAAGAAAAGGTAGATGAGATGATTGTATTTTTGTTGTATGAGAGAAAAAATTCTATCATGGCAATTGTAGAATTTATTTTAGCAATTCAAAATGAACGAGATCGTATCGGTAGCACAAAACGAAATCGTAAAAGAAGTTTACCAGCTCATCTACAACCAACATCAACAAGCGGTGATGGTAACAGTGATTCGGGTAAGTATCATCATTATCCCTCTTAGAATTATCCAAGAATTCACATATCCATTCTTACTACTATCTTACATATTCTAAAGTATAAATAACTAAAGCAAAAATTATTCGTAGTACTTACATATCTTAGGTATTCTAAAAGATAAATATTTAAAGTAAAAAATTATCATACAGATATTATCATTCAGAATTAACTTATAGATGATTCACCATCATCAGCACGTAATGAGCGACGCTATAGTGAGGATGAAGCAACGACAGCAGCATCACGTCGTCTTGTAGAAATGATTGTGGATATTGAAAGTAGACTTCAAGGAAATCAGAATATCAATAATATTCTTGGCGGTGAAGGACAAGAGAATAATTCACGACAACGAAGTATATCACTAATGATCGGTTGGGCTAATCTATTACATCCAATTCCTGAGCTACCATTCACCGATAAGGTTATTGGATTTATTTATTTTATAAATTTTTCTTATCATTTATATCTTTCTATTAATGATTATTTATCTTTCTATTAATGGTTATTTTGTTACCTTTCTATTATTAATTATTTTGCAAAAATTTTCAGGTATTATTACTAAAACATTGCTCACAAGCATTTTCGCTTCTACATACCGTTCAACGTTCACTCTCTTCTACTCATATTGTACTACCTAATGATACACTCTTGACCCTTACACCATTTCATTATCCCGATCTCGTTGCTATTGTAAGTCGTATCATGGATGAACTTTTAACTCCGCTTCGTCGTATAAATGTTGAGAAGGCAGAAGTTTCGGCATTAAAAGCTTTGGTATTGCTACATCCGGATATAACAGGATTAACTATTACTTCACGTGAGAAGTTACGTGAAGCACGTGATGGTGTTTTACGTGCCTTATTCACATATATTAAGCAAATTTTATCACCTGGTGATACTTCGGTACGACTTAGCAATTTACTTCTCATTATACCATCATTATTTTCTGTTGCACAAACAATTGCGCAGAACAATCAACTTGGTGTGATTTTTGGATTAACGGATCAAACTTATCCATCAAATAAACACATCACAATGATAAACGATTGTATTGATGAATCTCAGGATGTAAAGGAAGATTTGAATAATTTATCAAAGGATACCAACAATGTTTTATTCCACGCCAAAACGCCAACCTTACTTACCAATTTAATAGCAAATCAAGCAATTACCACTCATGATCATTTACAGACCACAACAACAACGCTAAGAAATCCAGTCGCTCTACCGATAAGTTCATTTTATTTAACTAATTTTGACGATAGCTAGAATGCAATACAGATAGATATTTGATTAGCTTAGAGATGAGATATTATCATTGATTTTTGATGAAAACATATAAATTAAATCGAAATTGAAATTTTAATTTTCATTTAGCCATTGATATTTCAAAATTGAATATTTCCACTGTGAAATTTTTAAATTCACAATTTGAAAAAATTTTTATTCCACAAAATAATCTTTTCCTTCAGGAATTTCTTTGTTAACAAACGAAAGAAATATACGTTTTTATATCTCTCCATCTATTAACCTATCCACCTGTTTAAACTACCTATATGAGAAAGTATATTGAAATTTTTAAATTATAGCATTTTCAGTTGGCTTCTAGAAAGCAAAGAAAATAAGATCAAGAATTAACAGATAATTGTATGAATCTCTCCATCTATTAACCTGTCCACCTGTTTAAACTACCTATATGAGGAAGTATATTGAAATTTTTAAATTATAGCATTTTCAGTTGGCTTCTAGAAAGCAAAGAAAATAAGATCAAAATTAATAGAATCCAATTTTAAATAGTATTCAAAAAAAGGCCTTAAAAAAGTATACGAAGAGGGATTGGCTCTTCTTTTGATTTTTCATAAGCTTTGCTAAATCTTATTTGCAAAGATAAACTTTTGTGATATTTTGAAATTACTCTCATCCAACTTTCTACTACTACTGTAACAATCGATGATGACCATTGTTAAACATCACTGTAGCGAGAAAAAGTGACCTCAGACTTAGCCATCAAATGACCTCTGACTTATCCATTGAGTATATTTCAATTTTAGCTACGATAAAAGAAAATTCCGATATTAAAATTTAATTTGATTAATTTTAATCTTATTTGAAATATGCATATTATTATCAAAGTTATACAAACTATCTAATCATTTAGATAAAATATATATTCATCGAAAATATGCTTTTTAAAAAAGATTTAAAAACTTTTAAACTAACAATTTATGATTTATGTATTTATGACTTAATTAGATTGTTTATAAATTGAAGAATTTATTAGAGACTTAATTAGATTGTTTATAAATTCTTCAACTTATAAACAATCTATTAAGTTATAAGTAAGCAAAAATAAAATACTAAATATTTTTGATTGTAAAATTTGAAAAATTAAATAATACAAATTCATAGGAACGAAATGAGAAGATTTGTTTACATCATAAGAAGATTGTTTACATCACAAAATGTTTGTTTATTTCAACTTGCAAACTTTACATCCATCGTTCGTTCATAAATATTTTCTCTTTACAAAAATACCGCCTGGCAAAAAAGTAAATAGCGTTTGATTTCCGAATATACGAAAATTTCATAACACAACGAATAAAACTAATTCATTCGTATTTGTGATAATATTAATTATCAGTTAAGAATTATTGTGATAATATTATAGCAAGAAATTATCAGCAAAGCTAATTGATATCAGCTTTGTTTTTTGTGGAAAATTCCTCAAAGCTATTATAATGCAAGAAATACTGAAGAAAGAAAAAAAATTAACGATGAAAAAATCTCAGTGGAAATAATCAATTTAAGAAATAAGGGAAAATTGATAATGTTACAATTGACAGCTAGAGATATGGAAAAATTAATTACTAAATTAATTAGCGAAATCTATATTTTATCTTCTATGATTTTCTCAGTTAGAATAAAGCTCATATCCAATTGAGAACATTTAAATTTAAAATTCTTTTCAAAAATAGAAATTCAATGATCGAAATCTCAAAAGTGTATTCAAAATTTTAAATTTCAAAATTCAAAAAATCAAATTCAAAAATGCAAATATATTCAAATTAAGACTTAAATCCAAATTTGATTTTATAAAACAACAAACAAAACTTGATTTATCATTTTGAAATTATGATAGAAGTTAAGTTTAAAATTTAATTCTGTCATATTATCTTTAATCAATTTTAATTTCATCATATTATCTTTAATCACAGTTGAAAATCAAAAATCACAAATAGACTAACAAATGTAAGCAAATATAGAACTATAATAATGGTATATAACTATATGATAAAGAGATTATATTTCAGAGAAGAGAGAGAGAGAGAGAGAGAGAGAGGGATTTCATTATCAGTTCTTATCGTTTTATTATCATTTCAGCTGTTGACATCATCAACGTTACCGTTGCAAATGAAAATGTTTATGACTTAAAGAAGCAATTGAAGTATTTGAAGAAGACATATCACTCTTAATAAGTTCTCATCAATTAATGAAATTGTTTATTTCATTAAATTTCATACCTGTTGTTTGTAGCATTTTTATTGTTTTAAAAAACTCTTTCCAACAAACGAGTATATTCAAATTGATTTAATTTTTTCTTGTATTAAATATTATAATTAAATTTTAAATTGTATACAAATTTAATTTCATCTATATATATCATCGATTTTTAGCAGCTAAAATTACGATGAATATATTATCATTGTATCAAAAAAATTTTTTGATAACAATGCCTTTAATAATTCCTTTTCAATTATAAATATGCTAATTAAATAATTAATTAATTAATTGTAATTTGTTTTTTTTTCATTTTGTCAATACATTTTGCTAATTTGATTGTTTTTGAAAGAAAATTAATGAATAAAATATATTTTCACTTGTAATCATCATTGAAATTATTCTTTGAGTGAATAATGATTTCAAATGACAACGGCACTGCTACCTTTTATTTATTTTTAAAATTAAAAATTTAATTAAAATGACAATAGCGCTGCTACCTTTTATTAATTTTCAAAATTAATAATTAAATTTAATTGTTATCTTTCAAATTATTTTCGCCGACTATTTTCAATCTCAAATTATTTGTTATAATACTATAATGCTATTATAATTCACATTCAAATTCACATTTCTTTTTTTCATTTGAAAAGAGCATATTTCTCACACCTTTAATATCATGAACAGGTTATGATGATACACTTTCATGACCTTCTTCCTCTTTTCACATCTTTTTTTTTCAAAATTAAAATTTCATATCAACATAAAAATGTAGACTAAAAATAAAATAGCTTCTCATCAAACTATACGTAATGCTTTAAACATACGGAAATTAGCATAAACACTACGTGAAATATCACGTACGAGATTACAGATACGAAACGAATAAACGCTGTTACATTATGTCACATTTATAACATATAGAATATCGCACCTTATTTTTCTCTTTCAAATCAGTATCACTTTATACCTTACAATTAATTCACTAATCATTTTGCTGCTTTCTTTCTTTAATTTTCCGTGTTACCTTATTTCGTGATACATGATTGTTGCGTGCAGGAAATATAATCGGTAAAAATTTTCTCAACATTTCACATTATATGTGAATGTGTTAGCAATATATTTTTATTACGTTAATTTGGATAACTATACCGATGATTGAGGATTGCTTCTGTCAACAATTATTGACATTTATTATAGTAGATGAAATAATCGTTTATTAACATGAAAATCATGATGCAAGTCGATTTTCGGCAGCTCAGATGAGATATTCTCACATTATCATGCAACTAAAAAAATTGTCAAGTATCAGCATTATTCTATTGCTTCCGATTAGATGCTTCTATGTCATCACCGATAACAAATGATCGGGGGAGGAATCATTTGACTAGAAAAAAAGGAAATATCAGTACTTTCTAGAAACGTATACACGTAAAAACAAATCCATCAAATCGATAGCAAATGCTGAATCATTTATACGTTTGAAAAAAATGAACTTATCATTGATATGCGGTTTCATTAATGAATCCTAGTTTAAAATTATAAAAATTTAGTGAAATTATCGGAATATCAATCATTTTTGATTTTGATTCATCGCAATGTTCCCATGGTTCCTAATCGTATCCTCTGATCGATTCATTCCTAAATCTATTTCCATGCACATCATGACCACACAGTATCACGATCATAGATGATTGGATATGGCCTTTAATTTCGTATTAAGTTTACAGACATATTATGAAATGCTATATCGGTTTACCGTATCATATTTGAATGATAACCCCATTATCTTTGCAGAATCTTGAATTCATTGCTGATTTCATGAAAACAAACAATCAATCTCGTTACTCCGTCACCTCATCGATCGTCCTCGTTTTTTTTTACAAATATCTAACCCATCATATCAATCAAACAGATACAAATGAAGGAATGAATTCCCTTTCACAATGAAAAAAGTGGGAATGAATTCATTTATCTCACCTCTCCATATGCCTTTGTGTAAAAGTTTAGTTCTACATATTTTAAACTTAAACAAAATTTTTATGGATAAAAATGGATGAAAAAGAAAACACAAAGTAAAAGAATGAAGTGGATTAATAAACTGGAACAGTTTTAGAAGAAAAGAGTGTATGAAAATGAAACAAATGAATTATACACAAGTCTCAAAATTCTCTTAGACCGAACATAGAATGAAATCCAATTTCACGAGAAATACTATTCATACCAGAGCTTCTGAACATGTAAACAGTCTGTTTGAAATAAATTAACTCTCCATTTTCTATTATATTTTAGGACATTCTTTATATCTGCTATAGAATGCAAGTATATGTCATAGCATTATTTATCCGTTCAGTTGACTCATACTAAAATCAGTTGATAACTGCATTAAATTGTGATAGCTGCATTAAAATAGGGATCAATAGAAAACTTGTAGCGTGCAAAACTTATAGAATTTAAAGAAATGCAGGAAACGAAAAACTGATCTTTTTAGTTGAAATATTTATCCTAACAAATAAAGACAAATTATACTGATTCAATCAGAATTTGGAAAAATTACTGCTTAATTTAAGCATTCCTTAAATTTCACATTACAATGCAACTATCAACTGGTTTAATTTTAATGCATTTATCAACTGGTCTTAATATTAAAAGATGGAAACAAATATTTCGGAAACAATTTTTTCAATGGAGAGATGAAACTGAAAACTATACAATTTAAAGAGAATCATCGATACTTGATATGTCGACTTAAGCGCAAGTTAAAAGTGAGGGTAAGAAGTCCATAAAGCTTTTTTACATCCTTTCTGGAAACCATTTAAAACTACCCAATGGCTTAATTGTTGCTGTAATTCAAATACAGCTATAAAAAAGCAAGCAGTATTAAATTGCAAAGCGTTTGCGGAGGTTCCATTCTTATATAAAATTGCATAATGAATAGCACAAATAAAATTTACAACTTTCAAGCAATTTAGAATCCAATATTGAATAAAAATAACCGCCATGATCTGATCTCTCTTAAGAAATGCACAGAATCTCACATAAAATGTTGCGCGTAATTCATACCCAAAGCAAATGCATAAACTATCGATTCCACATAAACTTCGCTACAAATTAATTCAACATATGGCAACAGCCTGTCACATTCAACAAGCACAACCTGAAAAAACGAGTTTGAATTTTTTTAAATGAACTAAATAGTACATATAAAGCTTGACAAACTGTTACGATGATTCTTCCACTCAATGCATCTTCTACTCTTAATGCGACAACATCGCAAATGTTCTCTTCAGCAATAAATGCGGATGTTCAGTTCTTTCGATAATCAATGCCAAACGTTTAGTTCGCATGTTCTTCTGCTCAGAGAGAAAGAAGCTTTTCTAAATATATATTTAAGAAGAAGAAATGATTAACCTCAATGATTTCACCATCATCCAGCTTTTGTTTTGGATCCTTATTCTCTGGTGCATTACCGTCAACTTCGACTATCATGAAATTAACACTTTCATCAGTAAGACCTGGGCTTAAGCCTTGTTTACCTTTTGTACATGACAATATCTGTAAAGAAAATAAAAAATATGAAGAAAATCAAAACATGAAAAAATATGAACTGCACAAAAGAGTTCGATTAACAAAGAACGACCACACAAACCTTTGTAGCGGTATAACCTGTTTCTTCTTTTAATTCACGTAAACCCGCAGCCTCAACTGTTTCTCCTTCATCGATTAAACCTGAAGTAAAATTATTTAAAATTACACAAAAGTAACTACGAAGTTTGAAAAAATTTGCATAGGAAGAAAAACTTCGGTAACTGACGATTTTGAGATTTATTAATAAGTAGCACCTTAAAAAATTCCACCGAAACACCCCACGTATTTTAAAATCTTTCCACATTTATACTTATGAAATAAAAACTTATCCATTTTACCCAAAATAAATTTTCTCAGCAGTAAAAATGATGGCTATTTTTTCGAGAGTATTACTATCATTATGTCATTGAGTCATTATAGTAAATAATCAAAATTATTGCATTAACCAGCCGGAAATTCCAAGCACATGCCAGCCATAGGCATTCGATACTGTTTGATAAGAATAAAGTACTTTTTCCCATCTTTGTGCAAAGTTGCTAACACGTCGACACCATCTGGTTTTGAAGTTGGAACTGTTTGACGATGAACCGACTCCCAGATCTTCAATTCATAATTTCATTGATAAGTGAGATTAAACGAAGTCCTGCTTGAAAATAAATACGTTCTTTCCAGTCCTACAACTCATTTTACCAGTAAAAAAAAAAGTTGTCATGACCAAACACGGCTCAAATTTTATAAATTCTATTCAGCAATATCCATTCAATCATTAGATATGTCGTTGAAATGGCTATAAAATGTGATTTTCTCATCCAGGAGATCAAGGTAGTGCAATACCTGTTCTGGTGAGGAATCTGATTTACGAAATCGTAATTCACGCATTTTCAACCATTTTCCATCATATACGAATTTCGGCTGTTCCATAATCTTGAACGGGCACCCAGCAAACATTTCTAAATCATTCTATATGAAATTGGTTGGTGATTGACAAACATACTTATATATTTGGCGTTTTTGAAAATTTTACACTACCATTGACTTTTCCGTAATCTCATAACAATACAACTGAACATTAAGGCAATGGAATATTTATAAAAATACCATTCAATTTACTAAAAATGAAATGCAGCTACAGATATACAATCTACATAATCTCTGGTCATTTCAAATTAGAAAGCTCAAACTGTTCAATTACTCAATTCGCGTTAGTATACTGAAATAATATCTTCTAAATTTCTCCTTCAAACAATTGCAAAAAATTGTAGAATTACTTCTTTTACCTTTCATATAGAAAGGATAACTTCTGAATACTTAAATGATGCACAAATCAAAGCATAAGAAAGGATATAATGTGATACAATTTGTGCAATGCTTTCAACAAGAAAGAGAAAAACATGTGGAAATGAAGTATGAACATGAAGAGATCGAATGATATCATACTGTCCAATAGCCATGGATTGATATACATTTCAGCCTGAAGAACCAAACTTGATCTCTTCACTAAATTATCTTATCAGTCAAGAAATAAACATATCATATTTAATAGGAAGTTAACAAATAACTTTTAAAAGTAGTTGTAAATTAAAGCAATGAATTACACATTTGGCATCAATTATATGCACCAAACACAATTGCTCACAATCATTCCCACTGAAAATTCTGTTCGACACTGATCCTCCGATCTAATCATTCATTCAATTGGCTATTCATATACAACAAGCACATTTAACTATCTCACTCTATGTGAGATACTCTCAATCTATGGATCTCTTTATAGTTATAGCTATTTCATCGTTTCTCCTGTTCACCTCTTATTTTGTTCTTTTTCATTCTTTCGATCTCTACTCCATCTAACCGCTATATTGCTTCATACTCTCACGAAAATTTCACCGATTTCTGCTACCTCTTCAAACGTTGCATCTTTTACTGCTATCACTTTTCATCAGAATTTGATGTCAAACTTCCGTCAGACATTCATTACTGTACTATTTCCCATTATTCTTACTCTCTAGCTTTCATTCTTTTGTATTATCACTAACAATCATTTGATGCTAATAGTGGAGTAATATTAGTAGGATAGATATTTGTCGTGTCGTGTGCTTGTTGGTAAAATATTCTCGTCGATTTCCCTTTCTGTAGCCATAAGAGTTTCTCTCGGATCCACCAATAACATCCGGGTATGTAAGTTTTATTTTTACTTCATCCATTGTTACATTAAAGCCTATTGCAGTACAATCGATACTTACGATAAAACGTGGAGCAATATTTAGCAGTGGAAATGGCTGGAGATGAAGTAATGGAGGAGAAAAAAATTAGTAAAAAGTAAGTATCTTCATTTTTGGAGCTATCATACGTAGTACAGCTAATGCTATCCTCATTATTTGAAAATGATTGCAAATACTATTCGGCGTGTTCAACTAGAATGGCATGGTGTATCGCGAACACTTTCACGATGTGTCAGTGGGTCAAACATCATGCAGAAACAATGCGAAAGGTATATAACTGTTGAATGTGTATCAAATTGGTTTCAGCTAGAATAGGAGGAGATTGTTTAGGTGAATATTCGTGGAATTAGCTAAAATTAAATAAAATTAATGATGAAAATATCAACTTAGCAATGTTTTGATACAGTTCATTATTGATTTATTCAGTTTTAGTTTTATGTGTACATGTAACTGTAGTTTTTGTTTTTAGCGAGCAAAAACGGCAGCTGAAAGCACAGCAAAAATTGAAGGAGAAAGCAGAAAAAGAGCTACAACGAGCTGCTGCAAATGCTACGGCAATAGAAAAAAGCAAGCGAGATGGAAAGATGGTGGATCCATCTGATCCACAGGTTAGTCGGGGGGAGAGGGAATTTTTTCCTATTACACTGTAGTATATGTTGATATTTGTTGCATAGTTTCAAGCAGTATTAACAGATCTAAGTTTCGCTTTATTTGTTCTCGTGATCCTCATCTGACATCACGCTTTTTGTCAACTTATCAAACTCTTGCAGTCAACTGCAGCAAAACAATTTAGCTATCGTAGATACAATGATACATGTATTTTATATTTTTTATAAAAATCGTTTATAATGCATAGAAAATTGGTGTCTGTCCCAATTTAATCGTTATTTTCCTGGTTCAAAAGTTTTTTCGAATTTGTTTTAGGAATATTTCAAACTGCGAACAACTTTGATTGAGGAATGTCGCAGCAAAGGCATCAATCCATATCCTCACAAATTTCACGTTTCGATATCTTTGACCGATTTTATTGACAAATATGACAACTTGGAGAAAGATGTTATATTGAATGATACTGTGCAAAGTGTGGCAGGTATGTGTTCTTCATTTATTCATTTGTTGAATTGCTTAATTTTTTTAAATTCCATTTTTCAGGACGAATATTTTCAAAACGTGAAGCGGGAGGAAAATTAATTTTTTATGATCTTCATGGAGAAGGAACACGTCTACAAGTACTCGCAAATGCTAGGTTCATTTTACAAATCCAGAAATTGTTGAAATTGTTAGGAAGTTTTAGAAACATTGTTGCAGTTAATGTCGATAGAAAATATTCTTGTTCCTATATAATACAGATTTATTTGAATTCAAAATTTACAGATTTCACAAGGGTAATGAGGCATTTGACACTGTTCATGACCGCATCAAGCGCGGAGATATTATCGGTGTAAACGGTTATCCAGCAAGGTCTAAATCCGGTGAACTTAGTATTATACCATATGAGGTAAATAAAGAGATTCTTTGCGTTCACATAAAGTTAGTTTAGTTCCATCCAAACTGAATTGTTCAACTTAGATCAATTTTCTCGCATACACTTTATAATTACATACAAGTTCATATTATATTTCAGATCATTCAGTTGACACCGTGTTTGCATATGCTTCCACACACACATTTCGGTTTAAAAAATCAAGAGACCAGGTATAAAATTGGAGTATTTTTCATGAAACTAACTTTATGATTCAGTGCAGAAATACTGTAAATACAGAATGCTGTTAATGTGAATCGATAGGGTTTATGTGTGAATTTATTAGCTTTATTTATAAATTTATTCATTTTTTCCACTAATTTGTCCTTTAGACTTAAAAAATGATATTCTTTTTGTTTATTAAGAAATTGATTTTAAAGCTTTTGATCAGTGAGATTTTGATTATACTGGATAATGAATCGAGTATCTTGTGTTTGAAATGAAATCAACAAATGTGTTGCAGATATCGAATGCGTTATCTCGATTTGATTATGAATCCTGATGTCAAGAACAGATTCGTAACTCGATCAAGGATGATCAGTTTTTTGAGACGTTATTTTGATAACCTAGGTTTCTTAGAGGTGGGTGTCATTTAAAAGGAATTAATTGTCATTTTAAAAGGAAAGGAATCAGTTTTGAAGTTTTGTTTTACAAGCTTTTTTTCTTTCCTGAATCTTAATCGTTTACTTTTTCACATCTGTGTAGTTGCTGAAGTTTGGAATTTTGGAATTGGTGAGAAGTAACTGTGATGTGTAACTTCATGCTTTTAGGTTGAAACACCCATGATGAATCCCATAGCTGGCGGTGCTACAGCTAAACCATTCATCACACATCATAATGATCTCGATATGGACCTTTACCTTCGTGTTGCTCCTGAATTATATCTAAAAGTATTTTATGTTGTTACCTCTTATCTGCAAAAATTCTCAAAGTAGCCTCTAATATATTTTTTTTAATGTAAGGTTTTGTTCAGTTTAATTGCGCACATAAATATTTTAAAATCTGTTTGTTTAAATTTTAGATGTTGGTGGTCGGTGGTATTGACCGTGTTTATGAAATAGGACGGGTGTTCCGTAATGAAGGAATCGACCAGACTCATAATCCAGAATTTACATCGTGCGAATTTTACATGGCTTATGCAGACTATGAAGACCTAATGAAGATTACTGAGGATATGCTTTCTAGTAAGGATTTTCTGTATAATTTCCATACTTTAATAATCGTCATAGCTTTGGCAGCACTACTTATTTCGTCCTTACAGTTTATTTTGTTCTTAAGTAGATACAAGTTAGTGTAAAAAAGGGGACATTTATTATAAACGCTATAAAGGAATGCTTCAGTTTAAGTTAATTTAATAATAATTGTGAATATACCATCAGTTTTGGCTGTAGCTGTTAAGAGGTGCTTGAATGCGTATTTGCTTAAAAAGCCTCATTTATATTAGGCGTTACGCTTTATTTTAATGAGATCACTTGTGTTTTGCAGAATTGGTTTATTCTCTACATGGAACTTACAAAATTCAGTATCATCCGAATGGTGCAGGCCAGGATCCCGTATATGAAGTAAGCTTATGCAAGCCTTCTTTGATGCTTTCCTTCTATTGCATAACTAGTTAATGAAGTGTTTGACAAGCTCATATGCTGTTTCTTATCACATGAGTTAAATGGGTTAACTATGTTTAAATTGCCAAATCATGGTTCTTGTACTAGATTGCATTCTTCTTTTCTGAAATCGCGAAAATCAAAATCATTAAAAATGACTTTATTTCCTAAGGTTGATTTCACACCACCTTTTCGAAGAGTAGATATTTACGATGGATTACAAGAAAAACTTGGTGTTCAGTTTCCTTCAGCTGACAGCCTCGACACCGATGGTTTGTTCTTCTGCGGTGTAATTTCGTGTCAATTATAACATAGTTATATTTTTTCGCCATTATCCTGATTTACTTTATTGTTTTAAATTTTTCCGTTTTCAGAAGCCAATAAATTTTTTGATAAATTGGCTGTTGAAAATAATGTCGATTGTCCAGCACCGCGAACAACGGCACGACTGCTTGATAAGGTTCTTCTTACTATAAAAATTTTCAGCTTCTATGTTTCACACTTACGGCGTGCTAACAGACAGTGAGGATTATTTTTTGAGTAACAGTTTTGTAATTAAAAAAAAAAAAACTGTTGATGTGTAATTTGAATAAGAAATCAAGCATAAGATTACGAGATCACTTTGGTCAAACAGTTGATTTAATCATTTTTGTATTGTGCTAATTTCACAACTATATCATTTTAGATAATATTAACTACTTGCTCTTTTTCCTATGAGGATTAACAAATTAGTATATGACTTTTGTTAGTTCGTTTTCGATCTAAGGAAATTACCCCTACGTTATTTATTGTACGTTTACTATTGCAATGTCTTGAGATTTTAGGTTGACATTGTAGAGGAATTGATTTGAAAAACATTTGCGCTTTTCTCTGCTAAATTGATTATTTCAGTTAATTGGTGAATTTTTGGAGCCAACATTTATATCGCCAACTTTTCTCACTGGACATCCACAAATAATGTCACCCTTAGCGAAATGGCACCGTTCGATACCTGGCCTAACGGAAAGATTCGAATTGTTCGTAGTCACCAAAGAAATTGTTAATGCTTACACGGAATTAAATGATCCATTGACACAACGACTTCGTTTCGAAGAGCAAGCAAAGGTGCCATTTTTTGACCAAAGTTGCGGTTCTTACCAATGATGTTGTTTTTCTCTCTAATTTTTCATTGTTTTCTTTGATTTCATTTTTTATCACTGAAAACATTTCTGTTATACTATGAAACTATTGCTATTGTCACCATTTCAGTTTTTTTTAATGAATATTTTTTGTATAGACAGTGTTGCTGGAAGTTAAGTAAAAAGTTTAATTTAAATTATGATTTAACAACTACTCTTACCAATGATGATATCCTCTTTTCAGCAAAAGCAAGCGGGTGATGACGAAGCACAAATTATTGATGAGAATTTCTGTACCGCATTGGAGTATGGTTTACCACCAACATCTGGATGGGGTATTGGTATTGATCGTTTGACGATGATCTTAACTGATAGCAACAATATTAAAGTATGCTAATCTGTTTCTGATCCGTATTTTTCAAACTAATAAGTTCTTTTCTAACATAAATTATGTCTTTAAATAATGAGAGCAAATGTACTCTTGTTTGATCTGGTTAAGAATAATTAGTTCCCATTCTTTGTAAGAGCAGTGGAATGCACATTTCACGATGAATGGAAAAAAGAAAAATGAATTTTGTTTGTTATTTTGCCCTTATAAAGAATGGGAATTGCCCTTATAAAGAACCTGGAATTCGAAGTTTTCTGAAAATGTATATGTTTTCAGGAAGTGCTTTTCTTCCCAGCAATGCGACCTGATGAAAGGATAACAAATCCTTTGGATGAAGAAGGTAATGCATAATGCGACGAGTCGAATAAATTATATTTTATAGTACATTTTGATAATCAAAGCATTGCTAGGGATTTATTTCAACAATGAAGCAGCTGAAAAATCCACACATTATGGCTAGCATATTGTTATAAGATCGTCCGTTATTAATCTTTTGTGAACACATTAGGTTTACCCAATAACATGGTGTAATATTCCTAGCATAATTACTCTAAATTCCATCTGCCATGTTGATTCGTACATGTGTGGA
The DNA here is from genome assembly GCA_916381525.1 of Cercopithifilaria johnstoni. Lineage (NCBI taxonomy): Eukaryota > Metazoa > Nematoda > Chromadorea > Rhabditida > Onchocercidae > Cercopithifilaria > Cercopithifilaria johnstoni. The sequence goes on from CAKAEH010001490.1 coordinate 50,193, forward strand.
CGGTGATAATGGGTCAGATAATAAAGTTTTAAAAGTTGTCAAATTGTATAATTTGAATCAAAAATTCAGTTGTTTCTCGAAATTAGCTTTAGTTCAACTTACATTAATTTCATCAAAATGCAACTTAGTGGTTTATATACGTTAACTTCTTGCTGTTTGTTGTTGAATTTTGTTTTTAATCAGATAATATGTTTGGATGTTGTCCTTTTCTTGTTACTTTTTTAGTTTTCATGAAACTCACTATGCATTTTATTAGGATTGTTTAATTATGCATAAATGGAATAATTTCTTGTTGAAGCAAAGCAGAGTGATAAATAATCGTATTTCTTTAAAAGTCGTAAAAACATAGTTTACCATTTCTCTCTGGTAATAAATGTTAATTGGATTATATAGGTTCATAATGTAGCAAAGGAATTAAAAGCTATACACAAATCCAACTGTGAGCATAATAATTCCAATACACAGTATCTTATATATTTCAAAAGGAAAAAATCCGGCGATCAAAATGCTGTAAGTACTATAGTGATTGATTCTCTATGTGATGTTAATTCATGTGCTTCTGAAACGTCGTTAGATAATACAGTACGCATTTGCATTATAGCTATTATAATTAACCTTCCCAAAAAATAGCAACATTTCCTGAGTTTGTTTTTACCTGGTATGTAACGAAGCTGCTTCAATAGCATCAGTCTTTAATACTTTAATACATCCCAGGTGAAGATTGTACATTTTATACATTTTATGCGAATCCCCCAAATTCAGACGGTAGTATCAACACCTAATTTTTTTAATTGCTTCATACATTCTAAAATGTTTGCGATGCAGATGTGGATAACAAGACTGCTAAACAGATTGCACGCGGTGTCCGTTTTCAAATATTGTTATGTTGATGCTGGAAGAGTTGGAGAAAAAATTCTGACTAAAAAATAAACTTCAAATTTTTTTAAATGTATTTTAATATAGCATATTTCTGTCAACACATTTAAGGTATCGAATGTTCACTTACATTATTTATTTGGAATGATTATTTGAATACAACTGTCTGAAAGTACAACTTAATGAAGATACACAACAGATGCAGTAACAAGTAATATACATGTAAGTTTCTTTGTCATTCATAATGAAAATACCAAAGACATTAAGTTTTAGTTCACACTGAATATATCAAAAGCCTAACAAAATGAATGTAAATAGATTCATGATAAGGCTGCGTGAGATGCACTGATCTGGAGATCAACAATTTCACTAGTAAGAAAGGAAAGCATTAAAATCTGAAACTGGAATTGCTGCAAATTCATAATATTATTACAGAACAAGTTAAAATGTTTATAATTTATAATATTATATAGCATTACATTTTGAGCAAACCAGTCATCAAATTCGGACACCAAAAGACGGATAGAATCAAATTTCAGCCTTCAGTAAAAATAAGGAAACTTCAGCAATATTCTTAGATCTTTTAAGATTATAGAGACGAAACAAAGAATGAAGCGTACGTTAAAAATGAAACGATTCTACAAGATTAAAGATTTAATTGAAAAAATAAAAGAAATTTTAGAGCATTTCACGATTCACAGTCTAACTCCAAATGCATTTGGTTTCGAAACTTATTTCCACTATAAACTTTCAGATTTCACGTCTGTTTTTTAAAGCTTTTAAAAGGAAGGAATCGTTTTTTTTTAAAAGTTTTTTAAAGTTCACAATTTGGACAACCAACTTTTATTCCAAAGTTCTTGGCTATCAAGAGTTTTTCAGCACCACCACAAAGCACAAAACAAATGAATACAAAAGACTTTTGTCCTTTTTAGTATCAAATCATGGTCATGGTATCGTTGACAAAGCGGGAAATGGATTCTGCTTGCTAATAACCAGTTTCTTATGCATGTGACTGAGATATCCTTTGATTTTTTTCTGAAAAAACGTAAGATAAAAATGACCAATTTAGCAAGCAATTAAAAAAAAATTAAAATACGTTATTCAGCAAAATCTCTAACATCCATTTAAATCAAAAGTTTTCTTCCACGTTCGAATTCTTGACATTCGAAATAAGACATAAAATCACTACGTAAAAACAAAATCGTTCAAGACATTGAGATTACAACGAAGTTACTATATAAGGCAGAACTTACTTCCACGATCAAATTTGCAAGTATGCATTCCAGCTCGTCTTCATCCATGTCCTCAATGCCAAGCCATCGGATGGCACACATAAATGCCTCATAAGAAATTTGATTTGTTCCATATATTAGAGTACTGTATAAAAAACAGTAGGTATTAATGAAGTGATGAAATTTATTACGTCACTTATAATTTTTTTCTTCATCAAGAAAAATACCTAATTATTTAAGTTAAAAGTTTCGGTGTTGATAACCATCAGCAAAATTATATCGATATTAGTTCAAATATAAAATAGTGTAATACAATAATAACCGATTCAAAACAAAAATAATAACAGCGTAAAACTTACACTTTTTTGAACAAGTTACGAAATGCAATAATTTTCAATTTTTCCAGCATAAGAAATATTCCACATTCTACAAAAAAGCGCTCATTTTCCATTAATGTTTCATCAAGCTTTTTTAAATTTCCATCCCTTAAATTAAATCATAATTAGTAAATGCGGTAAGATAAGACTGGATTAGACAAAGTTTTAATAATAAAAAAAAGAAAGACAGTGCATTCACAGGCATTATATACTGTTAATTCGCAAAACTCACTTGACACTCTCAACAACGGTGGCAAATTGTTGCAATTGATATCGCTTTAATAAGTCGACACTTGGCATGTGACCAAGAAACATTTTTACTGGTACCAAATAAATCAATATAAGCCGCTTATTCCTTGCACAATGTGACGGACAGTTCCGAAAAGCATAGGATAATGATTCTTCTGCTAAAACATGCATTATTTGAAAGTAACTATACAGAAGAAGCCCTTAATTTCATAAAAGCTATATTAAGCTTACAACCAGTAATTAGCAGAGCAGATTTAGAAACACTTGAGATCTTATCAATTCAATTATAAAGCTTTTACTCGTGCTTTCTAAAATTTGGATCATCAGAAATGCATGTTTTCAAAATCTACTTTTTTCTATTACCGAAGCAAAAAAAACAAACATACATAGTGGCAAATCTGAATCAAACATTGCTTTACGTCCCAAATAATACTTATATGTAACTTTATCAGCCATTGAAAATGTCTGATATAATGGACCACTATTGTCTATTGCTCTAATCAGTGGTTTGAGCAGATTCAATTTGTTTATCTAAAAAATAGTTGGATTAAGAAAGAGGTCTGCATCTAATCATTAGATAATTATCTAACAGTCTGACAGTGCATCCTGAAATATTCAGTGTATAGTCATATTTGATATGCACAATTGCCGAAAGGCGCAAAATAGTCTACGAGTTTCAATAAGGTATAAATCAGAAAAAATTCAGTTAGTTTCAAAGAAAAAAAATTGAATGCAACATACTCTAAAATAAATTCGGAACAGCTGATTAGTAAGATTAAGCATTGCCATCTTCTTCGATGTATGAATTTCTGCTCGTCTGAAATTAACAATATTATGAAAAATTTTAAAGATAGTTCCTTTAAAATGAGATATTTATAACCCCAAAAACTGATGTTAACGACTCAATTGACTAAATGATTTGCTTCATTTAGTTTTCTCTTCTCTTATTAATTACAGGAACTTTACAATCATATTTGGAATTTTTTTCAAAGCTTAGTGTAATGACCACTATTAACTATAAAAACGGTGAAATAAAGAATTAGATAGATGAAACTTACACATCAGCAACACACGTTCGATAACATTCCATAATACAGGTGGCAGACTGTTCATAGCAACTACTCTTTTCCGGGTCACGTAGCCGAGATGGTTTATCATCGGCCTAAAATATTCCAGATTTCAGTGCCGTCAACTTGATATGGTGACATGCAATATGAAATGCATAAAACATACCGAACGAGCCAAAAGTCGCAAATCTGTACAAAGAGTATATAATATCGGTAAGAACCAGTTCTGATCCTTCTCCTTTTGCAAAATTTCTTTGTTAAACAATTGTACAACCTAGAAAAAACGAAAAATAAGATCGAGGTGATTTCTTCCGGAACTATACAATTTTGCTACAGAAACATTACACTGTTTTTTTCCTCTTTTTTAATGAAGGACCAACGAAAACTTGAAATGAAAAAAGCTGAAAAAGGAAAAAGAATTCAAGTAAACCTGAACGTGCGTGTTGAAGGCATTTTCGAAGTGTTCCTTACTTAAATGATAGATGACCGCCAGATGTAAACATGCTATCTCATCAAAACTATTATTGAGATATATTCGACGTTCATCTTCTGCTTTCTCCAGCTAGAAAAAGTCCCAAAAGCATGATTAATCCTTCACATCGCTAGTACACTTCTGTGCGTTTTTTCTAGCAAAATATCATCAGCTTCGTAAAATTAAACTTTAAGTTTTTGCAGTTGCTGCTATCACCAGCTAGAAAAAACGTTTAAGTATAGACTTGAAAAATTACCTGTAGAAATTTTAATTGTGCGTGAGCGTCTCCTACCGAAAGTAATTTCGCCGCTTCTTCAGATAACTCCCAACTTCCGCCTGACAATAAATTATCGAGTCTTATGAAATAATCATTCAAACTTCGTAACGGCGACTCCATCCTGAAAATTGAATTCATTTGCTCGCTCCGAAACTCATTTAACATATCCCGATATAGCACATATCCCGGCATACAAAAGTGTCCATTTTTTAGAGAATCACAAAATGAGTAGCTGACCATTTAATTAAAAAGTAAGAATCATAAATTAACAAAACACTTGTTAGACTAGAAGTCCACCATTTCCATAAGACAAAGAATTTCTCGAA
>CAKAEH010001491.1:0-54664 GCA_916381525.1 Cercopithifilaria johnstoni
TACAGGCCCTGTTAAATAATTTACCGAATTCTGATCGAGTAATCATGCATGGTGAAGTAGTTCAGCTGGACAGCGATAGCATGAGACCACAACACAATGTTATGCTTATTTTGTTATCAGATGTACTGTAGTCATTATCAGATGTAAATAATAACAACAATGATAAGCTTTTTATCAATGATAATAGAGAGAATGAGATAAAAGTTGAATACCATTTTATATTGAAAATGCATTAAAATGACATTTAAAATATTCAGAATATTTATCACTATCAATTTTATAATTTATATATTACATATTAGAATGAGTTAATTTTTGTTAAATTTAGAAGTCTCATCTAAATATTTGTTTTATTATCGCAATAAGATGTAAAAATAGTTCGATAGGCATTAGAGGGATAAATATACATATGAATGTTTGGCAAGTTTATAAGAGATGCGTTATTTTCGCTTGTTGACTTTAAAATAAGGGAAATTCAACAACCATGGATAATTGAAGTAGTCAGTAGATTAAAAGGATTAGAATGAGAGTAGTGTAGCATCATATTGTCCTCTCGTGGAGCGCTTTAATGTGTATTCAATATATAAATGCCTTCAAATATCACCGACTACATCGATCAATGTTAGTTTCCATATTTTCACAAATTTCAAAAATATAATAAGCAACAACCAATAGCAAATAAAAGTAACAAAAATGATGTTAGCAATAATATTATTGATGAAGGATGAAGTAGTACTCATTGCTGTTATTATTATCAATACACAATTTTAAGGCATACATTTTATTTGTAAAATGCTTTTTTAAGAGCCCATCATGTTGTAGTCCAATGACTAGGACCAATGATTATGGAATTTAGGCGCATAAATTGTTTACTTTCATCAATCAATATCCCTACTTCTAAAACATTAGTATTGAATGCGTTACTGACTGACACAAAATGACATCAGCAAATTTTCCCTTCGTTTTTTTCTAAATTAGTAATGAAAGCGAAAATTAAAGGTAATCAAATCAGATGGTTGCATGTATTTTAAGGTAGTTGACTACCACATACATTTGTGACAGCGTATATGGCTAAAACCTTCAAATTATTTTCATCCACTCAAAGTTCCTTCAAATTTTCATTGAATTTCGAAGATTTAAATTGGACTAAAATCAAATTAATAAAACAATACAATGCCTTTGATTATGTTGAGGAAAAGAGGAAGAGATAGAAATAAAATTTTGCAAAAAATTTGAATAAAAGCGTTTATAATAAATCATTATAAAATGATTTATTTCTATATATTTGCGAAGCTTACGGAAGCATATTCCGGATCGGAAGAAAGGTATTTTTCATACGACGAGAACATACAAAAAGATATAGACTCCTGCATTATGCCAAATTGACCAATAGTATTTGGTCAATACGATTCATGATGCTGAAGATACTATGTATATATAATATCTTCTGCAGAAGTAAATTGCTTTATAATGATTTATTATGAACATTTTTTATTAAAATATATATGCTAAACTTATCCAGTAACCAAGTATTATCATCATTGATTAATATGATGAAAATGATAAGGTTGTTACGAACAAGCAGAAATATCATGAATATGCTAAGAAAATTATCGTTAAATAAATCAAACAAATTATCATAAATAAAAGATATGCACCATTCCAAATTATTAAGTTCAAATTATTATTAGTGCTTTATTAAGTTCAAATAAGTAAATTAAGGAAAATGAAACGTATAAAGAAGTATTATAAGTATAATCCTGTAAACAATAAAAATGATATGAGAACGAATGGATAAGGATATTGCTTGAAGATCCTTTTCCGTCCAATAAATAATGAAAAGCAAAAATCTATCCGTAATGTGGAATGAGACTTCTGAAAAATTTTTTGATGTAAATCCTTTCATCGTTGACTGTTACCTATTTCTTTCATTTATCTTTGTAAACTTTGAAAGATCCACAAAATATTTCTTATTATTCTGATACATTAACATTGGTGAATGGAAGAAGAAAGAGGATAAAAAGGAAAATAAAGTTTCACATATAAATTATTGCAGTAAATTTGAATAATTTCAAATAGGAAATGTTTCAAATAAAACTATTACTTCTCTTATTACTTCCTTGCTCTTGTTATGTACTTCGAAGATAGAAGTTACTAATAAAATTTTAATTCGTGAATTTACTCTTTTTGATTTCAAAGAATTCAGAAGTTAATTAAATGTAAATTAAAGGTTTTGAAACAGAGCAATTAATGATTGTTATATATAAATGATTTTCAGCATTTATTTTTTTTTAAAGAAATATTAGTAAAATTATTTGTTTCATTAACAATAATTTTGATTCTTTCGACAAAATATGATCAAGATATTTACAACGTAATGGATGGGATATGGAATGACTAAATATAATACAAATGAAGTGAAAAAACATGGCCTTATAATGGCCTTATAATGATTAGCTTAATATCGAATAATTCAAATCATTCAATCAGACAATCAGTTATTTACTAAAAATATTATAAGCTTTGTTTCTACAATATCAATCATATCCTATTATTTAACACCATTTATAATATAGTATAAAAAAATTGCAAATAATATCAAAAAAATGATACGCTTAAGAGTACGTGAAATGATATGGCGTACGTCACGTTGTTTTTCATACTTATAAACTTATGTATTCTATGAAACGATAAACTTTATATATATCATTTAATAAGAAATATTAATCAGTGAAAAATCAATGAATATTTTTGGAGGATTAGTCATTAATCCTCCAAAAATGAAAGAAAAAGATGAATACATATTTTTCGATCAATTTGATGTATTATAAACAAATAATTCTTTTTTCTGTTCTTTCATTTTCAAACAGGTAAGATAAGGTAATATAAATATTTAAAATCGTACTGATAAACTTAGAAACTATTAACTAACTAATAATGAACCCTCAAAGAATAAAATATTGGAAATTTTGCTGTTAATATGTAATTAGAACTAACATCCAACGATAGATAAATACTTGTGTGTGTGTTTGTGTGTGTCGAGTGGATGATAATTTCAATAGATGATGTTTGATTTCATATTTTTCACTCTCTTCAATAAAGTATTGCACATTTGAATTCAATCCTTTTTCGTAGTTGTTTTAAAGAGTGGTCGATCTAAAAATATCACACTTTTAATAATTAGTTAAATATTTGATTGAATTTTGCCAAAAAAAATAGAAAATTAGAATTTGAATTTTTAGTTTGACAGAGAAAGGGAACTGAATGTTTTACAAAAATGAATGATATCATTGAAATCGAAATAAACTGTCAACATAACAATAATAAATGATCCAATAATCATTAATTCAAAAAAACAAAAGTTCTCTTTACACCTATTCAATAATAAAATGAAATTTCAACAACTTCTAATATTTTCTTTCATTCCATAATTTTCATTTGAATAATATTTAAAAAAAATTGATAGCTGCAAATTTCAATGAGAATGAAAATTTTAAGCCAAAAAAAATTGTTTAAAAATGGAATAAATATTATGGAATAAAATATATTTCATTAAAATGATATTATATCGCACATATATTAATTGCTATGAAAAAAAATTAATTGAAATTAAATGTTAAGAAAATGGTTGATGGAATTGTTCAACTCATTTGGATTTATAGCATAAATTATATTTTTAGATTTTAAATTTTCTTTTAGTAATTGAGTTAATGGAATAAATTTGAAATCTATGGATTGAGATATTAATGCATTTATGTTGTAGAATTTAAAGTATTTGCTTAAATTTTCAATTTCATTTTAACGGATATGATAAGTCTTAAGCTTTCTTATAGCATATATTTTTCATATTATTTATAAACAAAACGAAAGAATGAAATTAAAAAGATTAAAAAGTAATTTGCAACAAATTAATAGCTTAATCATTTTTGTTCCAAAAGGCATCATATTTTCAAATTTAATGAAAAATTTTCAAAAACCATATAATTCTATCATTTAGTTGATTTCCATTAATTGCTACTACTACTACTACAACTACAATTAAAATTACAGTTTGCAACTACAGCCAGCTACAATTACAACTAAAACAACAAATTCATTTACAATAACTTATTACTGATTTGAAAAATTCTCATTAAAATTTTTTATTCTTTAAATAAGGATAACCTAAGCTGTATTATGCGTTGATAAAGGATATAAATGTGAGAGAAAGGAAGGAAGTAATTAGACCGATATGAGTCACACTAATAAGCGCTTATGCGTAATAATGTCAACTTATTTGAACTAAACTATACTTTTGAAAAGTATCGGTTGAAAAGAAATAAATGAAAAAAATAATTTACTCTATGCTAGAAGATTTTGTTGACTAAGCATATAGCATTATTTATTGATTGAAGTTTTAATAAAATGAAAGAAATATTTTTAACTAATTAATAAACTAATCATTAATATATACTAAAAGAAGATATTATGCAATGAGAGTTTGTTTTGAAAAGTATGAGAGATTATGAGATGACGAAGTGGTAAAAATGATGTTTTATTCATTCATCCAAACATTACGTCAATGAGTAAGCAATCGTTTGTTCGATTTCTTCTTCTCCTTTGAGAATTTAAATATTTCAATAAAAAAAGAAGAAAGGGAAAAAGTTTTCATTTTTTTCTGAAACTTGAAATTACCGATTAAGGAAGTAAGAAAAAGATAGCAAAAAATTTTAGGCTTCTTTTCTTTTCTTTACTTACATTTATTTTATTTTAAAAATGTTCCATATTATCAATCAATGGATTAATAGATCAAAAAAATAATACCAATCAATTAAATATTTTTCAAGCAAATAAATGAAGTAAATAAACTAAAAGAAATGTGAAAAATAAAAGATAGATAATGAAAGATTTTATTACTGCGAAGAATTTAATAGACAGATGAAAAAAGGTTTTGCATATGAAAATAAAAAGGGAGGTGTGATTATTGGTGGAGATGTAAAAGTATTGACAAGAATAGCTAACTGCTAACGGAAGCCTTTGGGGATGGCATTGAAAATGTAAAAGCTTCTGGAGAAGTGTAAGAATCTGATGGAAGTGGTGGATGAAATGCATGCATGCATGCATGCGAATAGCACACATTCTTTTTTACTAGCATTCTTTTTCCACCTTCCCTGGCCAGGACCCAAGATAAGGCTATGCTATTGCTTTCCTTAAAACATCCATCCATCCAATTATTGCCAAGGCTTGTCCCATCCATCCACCCATCCATCCACTCATCCACCCATCCATCTATCCATTCCTCCATTCAACCTCCTTCTTCGAGACATGCATGAATGAATGAATTGAGACAGACTTAGCCTATTCTCTCTAGACAGTTTCCTCTTCCTTTTCTTCCAACCTCAAAAGTCATTTTTGGAGTTGAAATAAATGTATGATATATACCATTTGAAAATGAAATATATATTTTTGGCCTTTAGTCTCAATTGATTTCTATCATTTATCCTTTCTAATATTTGCTTATTTCTTATTACTTTTCTTTTTTAGTTCTTTATTTAATTTTAGGTTAATTTGATATGCAAATAAGCCGAAGTGATTTGTTACTGATTTTTGACAGTTTGTATATAATATATTTAATCGTTTATAATGCAATAAATTCAACTATTATCGATATTGTTGTAAAAGATTGCTTTATCAATCGCACTATTTGATCGCTATTCTATCAATCAAATCATAAATTTCAAATGAAAAGTGACAAATTTCTGAAGAAAAAGGGCAATGATATCAAACCACATTCTGACATATAATGAAAAATTTTAACTTTTTAGAATAGTCACATGTCAGCCGGATCGATATTTTTATATTAAGAAAATATAAAGCAAATCGGAAATTGCTACTTGCATTATTTTAGTGTTATAATTAATCAATTTAAAATCTAAACCAATTATGCATTAAATAGGAAGTGAATTAATTGAAACAGTCCAATGAGGAGCACTAAAAGGTAAGAGAAGGTGACATGAATTAATTTATTATTAACTCTTTTAATGATACGATCGTTACAGAATGATTTATTCCTATATGTAATACTAATTTGTTCATAAACTTAAGGCTAACTTTTTTAGAATATTAATGCGTTTATAAGTATAATTTAAGGTACCACCCACCCATAAGTATGCCTTTTCTTCTTCAACATTATTCATGCATTTATTCAAATATCAATATTTTTGCTTATTTGAAAATAAGTGACAATGTGATGATAAAAGAGCGGTAATGATATATTAGAGATATTTGGAATGCAAACGATTAGAAATGCTAATTGTGAATACAATGCACTATGCAAACATATCAATATCAGTAATAATAATTATGCCAAAATGCATTATATCAGTGATAATAGTTGTACTGGGGAAAAAAACCATCAAACATTAATGTAAAGCAGTTGACAGTTAAATAAATTAACGAAAAAGTTGCATCGAATTTTCATATAACTTTATCTGTTCAGCAGAAATAATTACAGGTAAATATAATCAATCAGAAAGGATAAATGAGAAAATTGTTTTTTGTTTTACAGTTCTCGCATAATCTACAAATGAGCATTACTCGAAAAGTTCCGCTTTTTTGGAAGTACCTTAATGTATCGTACAGTGATATTCTCTATTATATCTATCGATTTAAAAAATCAATGATATCTTTTTTTTAATGGAAAATTGTATAAAAAGTATATTTTAAAATAGGCTTAACTTAAGCCAATTCCATTTTCATTCAATCGTTTGAAAATTAAAATTCTTTCGATAACTGCAACAATTACTTTGAGAAGTGATTCAAAAAAAGAACTTTAAAGCATTGCTAAATTGATATTAATTAATATAATTAAGAAACAATTACCGAAATTTATTTGCAAAATCACGAATTTCCAGTCAATTTGATTTTTTCATAATCATTTCTACGCTTTCATCCTTAGTTATTTATTTATGTTTTTTAAAACTGCTCAATAAATAATAAATTTATGGGAATGGATGAAATCCCTTCCACCACTATCAATTATCAGTAATTTTCAACAATATAGAAAGCTTAATAATTTTGCAAGAATTAAAAACGTATAAAAATGAAAGAGTTAATCTTTTGGAACTATAAATTCACAGCTTCTTCAAATTAAAATTTCAAAAAGAGAGCATCAGAAGCTATATTATTTATTGCATTATTTAAGCAAACATATTTAAGAAGATTAATCACTGATATTATGAACTTTTAAAACAATGCTATCAATAAATATCATTTGTATGATACAACAGGTAACTTCATAAGAGCGAAACTTTTCAAGTAATGAAGCCAATGAATAGTGAATTCAAAAATTATCATTTCAACGTGTTAAGTTACAAATATATCAATGTCAATTTTTTGCAGTAAGTTAGTATTCCTTGCTGTTTTGGTTTTAGAAAAATAGTACTGGCTTAAATATGGCAGGTATATTTTTGCTTCAAAAATTCATTTATCATTGACTGATATTAAATATTGAAATGATTTCAGAAATAAGTTGGGACAGCTAGGAAAAATGGAAGGAATAATATTCAATATTTGTTTAAGAAAAATTTCTCATCGCTATCTCTTCTTATTTCATTATTTATTTAAATACCAATTATTAAACCAAGAAATATCAATAATTTAGCAATACTATTATAATCGTATCATCAAATAACATTATGAAAATGATATTGCATAAGTGTTAATCAATATGTGCGGGATCCAATAAATTCCATATTTCCGTCGCTTCCTTTAGTATATCAAACAAAATCGAATGTCGCATTTCCTCCTCTTTTATTTCATACGCTTTCAGAGTTATATTCATATTGCTTTGTAGATCAAGTAATTCATACAAATAATTCTTTGCTGCATCACTACCATTAGACCTGTCCAATCGATCTCTCAATATTCGATCACGCTTCACGATATATCGTTCTTCATCTAGACGATACTGACGAAATTCTTTCTATAATAATCTTAAAACGTAAATTGATATTTTTTAAAACTTTCAATCATAAAGTCAATCCGGATTTTTTTTTGCAAACCATTCTAATACATGTCAGAGGTTAAGAAATTCTAAAAATTTGAAATTAATCTTCGAACCCTGTCACTTTTTGGCAAATTAATAATGCTTTCAAAAATCACGAGATATTTCCGACTAATAATAACCTTAATCTTAGCTCCTTGCTTTTCTGCCCAATCCTGACATAAATCATAAAATTGAGCTCTTGTAAGTTCCGGTTGTTGCTTAAACAATGCTTCATATTCTTCCATTTTCACTGTAGGCATTTTTTTAATAAAATCCGGCAGACAATTAATATTCAAGAAAATGTAGCTTCCGAGTAACCAAAAAAGTATTGTTGGAAGCATTTTCAAAATTACTCTTTCATAAAATCCTGAACTTTAAATTTTATTGCAAAAATTTACAAACGCCGAAAACATTTTTCATTAAATGATCACAAATTATGAATACTTATTTATTTCATTTGCTGGAAAGTCATTACACATTGTTATATATTCTGAAACAATTTCAAATTAATTTTAAAATTTTATACTCAAAATTTATTATGCTTGAAAATGACTGTTTATTAAATGCAAAAATATAAAATTTTCTTTTATACGCATATAAATATTGGCAATTTATGCTAAACTATGATAATTCTTTAACTCAATTTCAGTTTCCGGTGAAATTTCAGAATCGGCAAAGTAACAAACCGAAATAGTAAAAATCGTACAGCAAATAATAAAGGAATGTATTAAAGGAATTGCAGCATTTAATTCACAAATATATCTTTTATAAATAATTTGAATGAGCATTTTCTTTCAAACTGAAATGATATCATTTTCGTTTATTATGCAAAAATTAACAATGCAATATAACAATTCCGAAATTTAAAATGATACGGTACTAGCTTTTATCATTGAAATTTATTTTGATTTTTGTGATATTTATTTTTTGAAATGAAAAAAAAATGAAAGAAATGATATTCTTTATGTTCTTTGCTAAATGTGTTCAGTTTGTTTTTAAATACTTTTAATTAAAATCTTTGAAGATTTCTTCAAATTTTAAAATACTTTTAGAATGGAACAAAAAAATTAACCTGACATTATTAAATGGATCGTCTGAGGCTGTTAGAATGATTTTTCCACTCAATTTCTCTTCAGCAGTTGTTTGATTGCATTTTAATTATTTTGTTAGAAATAATTCTCTAAACCTCAAATACTTCAATCTTCAAAACTTTAAATAAAATATGAGATAATGATTAAAAATTTTATCACAAACATATTTGTTATTTTGCTTTATCAAATTTCTTAAAAGAATTCTTATTATATTTCTTCTACACTTTCTCTTCTAATTGAGAGCATACTATTATAATGTTAAAATATACATAAGCATTATTCAAACTTTTATCAAAAATTATAAGAAATATTGCAAACGTTTAATTAATCAGCCTGAACAATCTGTTGAATTTGGATTTGTGCAAAGTTAATGTTTAATTTATTTAATTTTTTCTTTGCTGACTTTTATGAGAGCTTATAATATGTAAAATAAATGATTTAAAATTAGATGATACCGTATAATTCCACTGATTTATCAAAAAACATTTTCTTTGTTTCCTCAATTCCACAACTAAATTAACTATTGGCAGCTAAAGAGTTGGAGAAGTGAAAATCAAATAAAAACTTTTCTTGCAAGCTTAATATCATTCAATGTTTGCTTGAATAATATGGCATTTAGAAGAAATTTAGAAAATAATGCTCATATATAATATTCATTTTAAAATAAAATGTTGTCTGCAATATGTTTATATTTAAAGAATAAACATTGTCATAGCAACTTGCAATGTCTGCCGTTGGATTCATATTTGTTTTGAAATGAGAGTTTTATTCAAACAACATTAAACATATTCCTATCTCAACTTTGCATCTTTAAAAAACAATATAATTAACGCAATTATCACCTTTAAAATAAAATCTCAAGTAAAAATTCAATGACAAAAAAGTAGCACAGTAATATATTTAATAACCAGGTGCTGTCCTTGGTGGTAAGCAAGCATCACACGATCCTTGAGCACCAGCTTCACCATCTGGTCCTCTGTCTCCGTCAAGTCCAGGTTTTCCAGCTGGTCCATCTGCTCCCGCATCTCCTGGTGGTCCCACTGGTCCATCTGATCCAGCTTTACCAGGTTCACCTGCCTCACCATCAGATCCGGGTAGTCCTGGTTCTCCAGGTTTTCCTGGTGTTCCTGGTGGGCCTCCTTTTCCAACGACAGTGCCTGGTGGCCCAGAAGGACCTTTTTCACCTGGTGGTCCAGGAGATCCTGGTGGTCCTTCTGGTCCAGGTTCACCAGGCGAGCCGTTGTTGCTAGCCGTTCCATCAGGACCTGGTGGACCTTGTTTACCTGGCATTCCTTTCGGTCCTGCTGAACCGGCTGGTCCTGCAGGTGCATCAGGACAATCAAAGCACCAGTCGTCCTTCAGCTGCACAGCTAAATCTTGTGGAGTATCAGAACCATCTTTGCCGGGTGGTCCACTTTCACCATCAGCGCCATCATTACCATTTTCCCCCGGTGGACCGGGTGGACCTGATGGCGAAACACCACATCCGCAAAATTTACTTGATGGTGATGCCGGATCACCAAAGACAAGATCTGAGCTTGAATGACCATTTCCCGCTTGTCGTATTTTCCGAACTCCACCTCCTACTTTTGCAAATATCTAAACTTAAAGTACTATTGTTTGGTAAAAAGAGACCGACATGTAATGTAGACCGAGTTTTCTTCATAATTATTCAAATAGATGACTAAAGTTTATAAGTAGATGTGAATTCGCTCATCATATTTCGAGTATCTTTCATTTCATATTTAAAATTTAATCAGTTAAACCATTCTTTGACACAGCAGATATTAACATTGCTAAATAAAGTAATATGATGAGGCATAATTTGGAACCAATAAAGTTGATTTTGATCAGTGCAAGCATAGTTAGTCTAAACTTTTGCAATTAATATTGCCTGCAATGTTTTCCAAAATTGTCCAGAAATTCTTACACAAAATTCTACAGCCATCAGCTGAGTTGTATTTTTATTTGAACTCATATGATAACTTTTAATTTTATGTAAGATTGGCTAACCTGTGTACGGGTCACTTCTCGCCACATATTACTGGATCGAGATTTGCAAAAGTCTACTTCTGATTGCATTACTGAATGCATATACTGCAAATAGTTGTAAAGGAGAGGTACCGAAATGACGCAGACCAATGTCGTAACTGCTGACATAGTCATGCCAGCAAATGCTACCAATCTCAAATTGCTGCATTCTCGCTCCCTTTCCTTTTCGTACATATCCTAAATGTAATTGTAATGGATTTAATATTAATTTAATTAATAATGCAACGTTAAGATTAATGCAATTATTTGCCTAATTTTTCATACTTAACTTTTTCCTTTTTTAAATGTAAATTTGACGCTTAGAAATTATTTATTACAAAAGTATTGAATTTGAGAATCGTTCAATTTATTTAGTTTTTCCAATAATTTTCATATTTCTGTAATTTTAATTCTTAGCTTTTCTCTTCCTTTTTCTATCTCTCTCTCTCACTCTCTCTCTCTCAAAAAAGCTCTTCTTATCAAAAGTCTAAAATATATCATTTGCCAAATGCCAAAATGCAATTCGAGAAAATTATCCCGCATATCCGTGACTGAAATAACCGTCTCAATGCCTCCTTCCGTATAATTTCTACACAAATTTACTAATATCACTAAATAAATCGATTATCTTATTTGATTATGAACTATGAACATTTAGAATTTATAAGGAAGAGCATTTTCTCGAACTGATAAATTCAATGAGGAAAAATTACTTCTTAAATTTAACGATAAGCTATACAGTCCTATACAACACAACAGTCCATTATTGCTGAAAGGTGACGAAATTGATTAGAATTGTAAAATTTTCAAAATTATTTTCCATCATTTGTTTCAACGAAATTATTTGAGTTAAAAAATTATCAATCGATGACTAATGAAATAATGAAATTAAAAGTGATTAAAATTCATATGATTAAATAATTTTTTGATCAATAAATAAATGTAATATAAATATTTTTAAAGATGATATTATAAATTGAAGTATAAAAATGGCAATAAGAATATGAGAAAGTTAGCTAAGAATAAAATAAAGAAGTAAATTACAATTGAATATTTCTTGATAAAACTTCATTGTCTTACATCTTTTACTCACAAATGGCCTGTCTCATGCATAATGATCCAAATTTAAGAATTTTACACAGAATTTACAGAAATTTAAAATTTAATTGATAGCACTTAATGGGAAATTGCAGAATGCAACAATGCTAATTGTAAGAACAAAAAGTAAAATTTAAAAGAATCAAAAAATCATTTCATTTACATGGGAACAAAATCAAACGGATCACAATGAAGTTGATATAATTTTGTGTTTAGAGCTGTTAAAGTATAACAGCTATCTCTGGTAGATCTCGGGAACAGTGCAATAATCAATCACTATCCTGATCCAACTTTCTTCAGATATTGAAAAAACTTTGTATTTTGCTGTGTTTAAAACAAAAAATGAAAAATAGTTGAATTTTTCCATAATCTGTGCTATTTATTCGCGCATAACAAGAAATCCAGAACTTGTTTCAGTGGAAGGCAAAAGGCGAAAGTATCAGCAAGATCGCATGATATCTCCTATGATCCGGTATTATCTCGTTTTCTGCAAATCTTTCAATAATTTTATGTATCAATAAAAAAGTCAATGTATCTATTAATCATTGTACTCTATTACTTATTGATCTCCTCGGATCTTTTCATTATTTTTATATCTTTTAAGGAATATTTTAGTTGCACTTATCTGATTACTTATCATATAATTTCATGAACTAGTTTTTGCAAAATTATTTTGAGAAATCACGATATATATTTTATCTATCCTTTTCATCTATTATTATTATTACCTATTAATTATTTAATGTCTTCTTTGGGGAAGTTTATATTAATATTTTAAAATTATTTTCATAAATACAATTTTATAGTAAGCTTATTCAATACAACCTCAGAATATATGCACCTGGCAAATCTAATCATACAATAGAAGAAATAAAAAGATTAACTTTATTTTAGGCTTAACATTTAGGCCACAAATTAAACAAAATATGGGAAAATCATCTCTGAAATATTATTTTGTAAAAAGTTGATATTTTCATCAAAATTTGCAAGAAATAAAAAAAGAATAAATTTTTGTAATATCTCAGAAGAAAAATTTTTATTCAATTTTCTGCAACTCTTCCAAGCAATAACAATTTATAATGAAAAGATGCCTTCGAATGAAACTAATAAAATATTATTTATTCAAAATTAAAATGCTAATTTGAATTTTACAAATGATAGGTAATACTTAACAATTTCAAAACAAAAATACATTCCATCCATTTTGTTTATTTTAGTACAAATAATAAAAACAAAAAAAAATCTTACAAGAATTTATGAAAAAAAAAGATTTCATTTTTCAGTTATGCGATATTCGATAAATATACATCAGATGTTTTAAGGTAATTTTGATATTTCCATATATGCTTGATATAGCTCCATCTAATGATTATTTAAGGCTTGAATTAAAATGAAATTTCCCTAATATAATTTTAACCATTAATGATTAACGGCTGTATATTTTTTAGCGATTTAACTGTGATAGGACAAAATTAATAAATGCAAACATTCAGGAAATATAACATAATTTATATGAAAGATGAAAAACTTATGAAAGATGAATTTACTTGGCTTGGGTTTAATAATTATGGTTTCTTCTTACCTGTTGTATGATTAAATTTTTTTCCTTAATTTCTCATATTTGGTTGTCTGTTCGTATCGATGTGAAATTTTCATGTTGAAAAAAAGGTGAAGTTACAAAAGACAAAGGAAAATAGTTATCTCATGCATGATAAAATTAATAATTATGTCTCACACATTGATAAGATTATTTATTACTTTCGAACAAATATGTCAATCAATTAAAAAGTTTAAAGATACATATCGTGAAAATATTTGAATGAAATACTTTCAGTATTCTGAATATTGTTTGAAGTTTTTTTGCTAAGTGGGTATTATTTATAAGAACGATATAGTTGTAGGGAAGATAATTAAAACCAAATGAACTGCTCAAACTGCTTTGTGCAGTAATATCAAAGATAATAGAAGATAACATAAAGAAGATTATTGTTGTGTTAATTCAATTTCAATCTGTCGCTTCAATCTCTCACTTTTCTTAAAAATATTCTGTGAAATTTTTCAAACAAAAGAAAATGTAAACTATGACAATGTATGCAATCAAAAAGAAAAACAAACTAAATCACTACGTTGTAGTAAACGACAATTTCTGCGCTCGCAATATTGCAAATATAACAAATAATTGTGAATTAAAAGATTAATGGAAAGAAAGCACAAAATATGCTTTCTTAAATTAAATTTATAATAAAAATTGATGAATACAAAGGTTCTTTTTCTCTTCTTTTAAATATAAATTAATTTCATTGTTCATTTTCTGATATTTTATGACTTAAATACTTAATAATAAAATAAATTGCCGAAGATTATTAATAAGCGTGAAGGTAATTCAAAATATTGCAAATATAATTCTTATACGATTTGAAATTTTTCTAATTTGATTTGATCAAAGGAAACAATTTGAGTAAATGGAGGAAATGAAGGGTGGCAATGGAAGATTGATTTTAATTTTCTTTCCTTACTGGAGATGAAATAATCAAAGATGAATTAAAATTAATTGTAATATTTGACTTTTAATAAGTACAAAACTTTGGAAAAAGTAATATCTGCTAACGATAGCTCTTTAGGTTAAACGTTAATATTATTGTTGTGAATGCTTTAGAAATAAATTTAAAAACTTATCTTACTATTTCGCACTAACCGATGATGACGCTCAGTCATTGATTGATTAAAATGATTAGTCCACTTTAATGATTTTGCATTTATTCAAAAATTAAAAAACTCTTTATATTCTTAATTACGTTTGAAACAATTGATGCATTTTTAGAATTGAATTATTCGCTGCAATTGAATAAACAGTCGTTTTCACTTCGTTGCTTTTATTTATATTCATAACAATGAAAAAATTCCTTAACTTAATATTTGAATTAATCACTTTCATACATCATAATAATCACCATAATATTTAATATAATATTAGAAATATCAAAAAAAGTACTTACGTAAAATAATTAACTATAGCAGATTAAAATATATTTTGTCTTATTTGCGAAATGTATCAACGAATTTATTTATTAATGAATAGATAATAATATAAACAATGATTCACACATGTATATATGATAATGACAATCTATGATTTACATATATATAGATGATAATGATATAAACGATAATTCATTCATGTATAGATGATAAAGATATAAACTATGACTTATACATGTATGGATAATAATGATATAAACTAAGTTATACACATGTATAAATGATAATTTCAGAATTTCTTCAATAAATTCGATATCGAATAGATTTCATTCCTCTTCCTCTTCCATCATTCTCATTCATTCCTTTTCCTCTTCCATCATTCTCATTCATTCCTTTTCCTCTTCCATCATTCTCATTCATTCCCTCTTCCATCATTCTCATTCATTCCTTTTCCTCTTCCATCATTCTCATTCATTCCCTCTTCCATCAGTCTCATTCATTCCTCTTCCTCTTTCATCGTTCTCATTCATTCCTTCATTTTCCTATTGATAATGGCATCTGTCACAATTTATCACTATTTTTGGCGATAGCAAAAATCCATGTTAGCATTAAACGAAATCATTTTTGACATTTTTCATGTTCCTTTTTTGCAGTGAAACGTTCTTAGCTATTATTTTATTTTTTTATTTACCTTTTATAAACTGAAATAAATGAAATATCGAGTTTTAAATATTTCCGACAAAATTTTAAAAATCATAATCTTTTCATTAATTTTTTTACTTTACACGAATCAAACATCGATTACAACAGAAGTCAATAGAAGTGAAATAATTTAAAGTATTTTTTGTTCTTTGAAAATTTATACACAAAAAGTATTTTTGAAGAAAAATCCATTCCTTGGCTAACTACTAATTTTCCTACTGTATTTTCAACAAACAAAAAAAGGGCCAAAAAATACTCGTTTAAATGATTTCTATTTGTGGAAACTGCGTTATAATATCATAAGCTACCGTAGAAATTGTTTGATCGGCACTATTTCTTATTTTTTCACACTAAAACGCTTTTAACTCGTTTAACTCGTTCGATTTCATTTTCAGAATGGCAATACTTTTACTCTCTTTCATTATCCTAAAATTAAGTTTGATATAAAATAAGGAAAAGTTATTTTATTGTTATCCTAAAATATATTCATCATCTTTATGTAAGTTAGAATAAAAAGACAATGGTTGTATAGTAATCAAATTAATATTTAATTCTTTATTAATTAATAATATCTGTGAATTTGCTAATCAAGAAAAATTAGGTAAATCAGGTAAATCATGCTTAGAAACTTTTTTTGTGTTCAAATTTATTTTAAATCACAAAGTTTGCATATCAATGAAATGATGGCCTGCTAGGCATTTAAATCATTTTGTGGTAGAATAAAAGAAAAACAGTCGAAGATTTGAAAATTTGATAATTAGCATTTTTAAATTGCGCTTTCTGTTAATCAAATTTGGCGAAGGAAAAAGAAATGATCCGATGCGATCCATTTCCGTTTCATAATTCTTTTTCCGTTTCTTGATGAAATAGAAGGATCAATCAATTCAGAATGAAAAAAAACT
This sequence comes from Cercopithifilaria johnstoni, assembly GCA_916381525.1. NCBI lineage: Eukaryota > Metazoa > Nematoda > Chromadorea > Rhabditida > Onchocercidae > Cercopithifilaria > Cercopithifilaria johnstoni. The sequence continues at coordinate 16,830 of CAKAEH010001491.1, forward strand.
TCCTTATATCACATTCAATTCATTTCATAATTGTTTTTAATTCTTCCTCTCAATAAAATCTTTAAATTTTATTATGAATATGATTAATAAAGGAAAATAAGTTTCTGATGAAATTGCTAACTAACAATAAAGGCAATTCTAAAATTGAATCTTTTATTAATATGCTTTTTTTAGAATAGAATTTTTGCGGTTTTATTTCAAGCGAAAGATATATTTCATTCTTTCAAAAGACAGTTGAAATTAGTCTGACTGAGACCATCAATAATGAAAAATTCAAATGCGTTGTTCATTCTTTTTCTTTTTTTACAATTAAATCGGACATTTTAATTTGAAATTATCGAAATGATATTATTGTTTTAAGGGTTTGATTGAAATTATAAATCACTATGAAATCGATCTAAATTCTACTAATTATAAAATAAAAACTTTTACTATTTCAATAAACCTATAATTACTTCTTTCAAATAAAGAAAATCAATTAACTGAAATTAAATTGAAAATTTCTTAGAATTAAAAAATCGACCAAATTTTTTAATCAAATTTTATAGTAAATACAATAAATATAATTAATGCAATTTTCAATTCTTTTTCCTTATTACATCATATTTTTCTGTAAAATCAATAAATGAAAATGTCTTTGACATAGAAATAAATAATTATTTTATGTTAGTTTTCCATTGTTTCATTTACTAACATTTTATACTTTTCATTAAAGTAAAGTAAATATTTATTAATTTATTTATTGGAAAAAGATACTGAAAAATTAGCTAAAGAGCATATCAGACAAAAATAGTTTGTAGAAAAATGAAGGAATTAAAGAAAAAAAGAAAAATTAATCCCAATGGTTTGCAAATGCCGAGGGGAATCAAATAAAATATCATTTCTTATTTTTCCTCTGATTTTTTTCATTTCTACTTTTTTCACTTTTTTCGAATTCAAAAAAGCTTTGATGGAATGATAACGAAACTGATAACAATTAATCTCGAGATTGAATGCGACACGTAAAGAAATAAAACTTGATTAGGAAATGATTGTTTTGATAATCTTGATTAAATCATTTTTAAATTTCACTGCAAATAATTTATGTTAGATATAAAAATGGGCGACGAAAAAAGAAAGTGTCATTATAGGATAATATATCTTAGGTGTTATTTTCAATTCATTGTTTACATTTTATGTCTTACAAGACAAATTGAGTGAAATGTAAAAACAGGTTTGCTGATAGCTATCCGCGGTCCCATTCTAATGTATATTTTATATAAATAATTGTAAACATTTGTTTTAATTTCTTTAATAAAAAAAGAAAAATAGTTAATGAAATTAAATTCTGAATATTTATCAAATGTGAAGAAATCGTTGTTGAATTTTCCGCAATGTCGTTAGCCTGTCGTATGTTAAGAGATGAATTATAAAAAGCAGTTGGTCATTAATTGAAAGTGATCCACAATTAGTAAACAAAAAAAACTTTTTGCATTAATTGGTTGACAATTTTTAATATTATTTGTGTAACTGGTTGAATAAAATTAAAATATCTCAGTTCGATCTGAATGGTTGGTAGGCATTTACTAATGCTGTTTGACGATTGTTAAATTAATTTGTCTATGAGAAAATAATAAATTGCTTAGTCGAATATCAAATCAAAATCTTTGTTCTCCTCACGCAATTAATTTCTATTGAAAATTTGTTAAATTATTATTTTCTGATGAATTTAGTATATAATAAAGATATAATAAAGCAAAAACAAGCTGTCATTTTTTAAAAGATATTCAAATTCATTTTCAGATTTGATTGCCTAATTATTCATTCGTAAGATAATATTTCAATTTAAAAAGATTTTATGTGCTCAATTAACAATTAAAAATTTGGAATTTTTGAAAAGAACAAATTTATTGCGCATTTGTGGCCGTAAAAACTTCGATATCGAACGGCGGTATTGACCATTTGTTGGTAACTTATCATTTTTATTCATATTTCTTCGTAAAAGTTAAACCTGTAAAATTTCTTGTCATATTATCATCATTTTTTTGAATTAAGTATTATTTAAATATATCAATTAGACTGCTGGAATAAACTATTTCCACATTTTCCACGAATTCATTCAATGAAATAGCAATTAGAATATAGGTAAAACATTAAGAAATTTGAAGATTTATGTGGCTCTTTCATCGATTCTATCCGTTAACAATAATTAAAACCAAATTACTTTTTGTAATTTTCTGTCAAAGATTTCCATTTCTTCGTTAAAAATTCATGCGACTAATTTCAGTTTCATTAAAAACTTCCCTAAAATTACGAATGAAATAATAAGACAATCATACATTTCGTTAATTTTGCTTTCTCTTTGTGATATATTATTGAAGTGTAATATTAATTATTGAAATATTAGAAATCAAATACTTCAATTTTTAACAAATAAACGAATAATAGTTGCCAAAAATTTTTCATCCTATTAAATTGCATCAAAATACTATCTTCTAATTTTGCCATGATATGATGATATAAGGTAGAATTCTTCAGAACCAGTAATCATTCCATCTTTTCTTACCTAATGATAACTAATCATCCCATAAAAGTGTAATCACAAGTTTTATACATGTTATTTCAATTTTAATTTTCAAATTATAAAATTTCTAACAGAAGTCGTAAGTCGTTTTATACCACATTCATTTAACAAAAAAAAGTCTTTGTTACCATTATCACTTTGTTATCAATATCTGTAGCTGTTTTTAATGAATTAAAGGATGATTTTCTTTATTTAGCTTACGTCGACATAATATAACGATAAGAGGAAAAATTAAAAAGAATGTAAATATATAATACATCGAAATCAGAATGCAATTTAAGAGTTTTTATAAAAATAACAATGGTCCAATTTATATTTCATAACATATTAATTGCGATTGTAATGATATCTAAAAATTTTGAATAAAATATGATAACAAAGATATATCATAAATGATCGGAAATATGCCGAAACAGGAAAAACAATGAAGTTTTAATTAACATTTCTAAATATCTTTCTTCGTCGTTATCATAGAATCATGAATAATTATACTGATAGCAAGTAGTAAATTACTGATTTTTCGTCGCGAGCTTTCTTGTCAAATTTTCGGTTTTTATAATATCATTTTTAAATTTGTTTCCATTCCTAATCATTAAATTAGCATATGACGTAAACATATTTAGTAAAAAGATGTGAAATAAGATGAAAGTTCAGAAATATGGAAAATACCTTGAAAAGATATAGATAAAACGGTCAGTAATAGTCAGTTATCACTTGAAGTTGATGTTCTATGCAAATGAGACATCAAAGATATTGTGATCAGTTGATGAGAAGGAATAACTTTAATCATAAGTTCAGCTGTTTTTCCAAGAATTAATCCTAAATTGTAAGTAATATTATTTTTGAAGAAGTGAAAAAAGCCTTCCATAGTAGTATCACATAATTTCCACACTTGAAGTTTTAAAAATCTGAAAACAATATTAATAAGCCTTTTTCTCTTTCTTCTCCGGAAAATCATAAATACAGTGGAAAAGAAAATAATACAGTAGTTAATATGTGGAATTCTGTATTCAGCAACTATTCTTATAACATTTCTTCCACTTTCAGTTTTCCATAACAGCTATATGTTCGCCGGATATTACAACATATAACCTATGCAAAAAAGTTACTGGTAAATTGATCACAAAAGGAGACGGAACGGTTAATAAATGAATCGACAAGGAACGGAATAGTTAGCTAACTGTTTATAAAAGAAACGGAACACTGCCATTAGTAAATCGATATTACAGTGACAAATTAGATAGTTATTCAATTTTTTTTGTATAATGAAACAACGAATGGAATAAAATTTATAGAAATAATAAATCAGTCGTCGGTAATTTCAATCGGGACATGATGCCATGCATTGTTAAGCAAACCACGAATGTTCCAAATTCCTCGGGATGTTTCCGGTTGTGTATTATAGGAGCGATCGGTTGCTTTGCATACCAAATCTAACTTTTTCACACCATCCGGAATTTTTATTGTTGATTTAAAAAGTGTCCATGACCACATATGATCCTTTAAAAATGTTTAACTTAAATGATTTTATTCATTTTCGTTTTTCAAATAATTTACTGTGAAATTTTAGCTCACATTTGCTAATAATCAATCTGAGCTTAAAATTTTGATTTAAATATTGTAAAAACACACAATATCTTGATCAGGATCCTGCACTAGCTGAGCAGCTTGCCACGTTTCACCACCATCTGCTGATACTTCCACACGTATTATACCACGTCCACCACCACTCCAAGCATAACCCATCACGTCGAATTGACCACTTGCTGTACAAAAAAAAAAAAGAAACTTTACAAGGCTATAATATCAATTGCTCAATTCATTATAATGATTATTTAAACTAATAGTTATTTAGGCATTGATAGTGATGTCATAGCTTTTGTATGATACTTTTTGGTACTAATAGGATGATATTTTGATATCAGAAGGATAAAAGTTTATGATATTTTAATATTGTGCAATTAAAGATTATCTATTTTTAGATTTTACGACAAGTTTATTGACAAATTCATTGAAAATGGCAAGATTTCTACTTATTGCTGGAAAAGAAAAATGAATAAAACAGCACAGCGTGATAGTTTTGTTGGCGCAGATGGATAACAAAAAGCACTTTGCACTGGATAGTCTTGTATCGAAGGTGACAATTCGAAATTTTGATGATCTGTTGGACCAATAAATGGTGGAAGACCTCTAAAATATTTGTACGTCACTATGAATTTATATATCCAAAACACTTTTAATTTCATTCTTTCATGGAATCCAAGAAGACAGTGAAATGGTAATACCTTAGATACAATATGATGAGTATATTTCTAAAACTTTAGGTAAAGCCATCTCTCTTATTGCTATTAGAAGAAGAAGACTAAACAGTTCTAACCAAACCGTTTAATATTTAAAAAAATCGATTCAGTGATATCTAAAAGATATAGTTATACTAAAATATATATAGTTATACTAAAATTGTGGACATATAATATTGAATGATTTCTTTGACCAAAATGGATTTCGACAAAATTAATTATTGAAGAAAATAAAAAAGTGAAAAAAAGGGAAAAATTATGGAAATAAAATTTTTTATTTTCAATTGCAATCATTTCAATACAACGATTGAATTAACAAATTCAAATAAATAATTTCATAACAAACCTATAATCTCTTCTCTGCCAATGTGATTTACTTTCCTCTTCGCTAAGAATTATTGAGGAAAGAAATTTCACTTGACGTGCGCCAACAATTCCTGTTAATTTCTTATAATTCAAAATTGAATGAAATTTTATTCTGATTAAATGTATCTAAGCTTATGTAATGTTTACTTATCTATTTATGACTGAAAGCAAAATTTATATAATGCAAAAAATTGCTTTTAATTTTTTTAATAAAATTAAGTGACTATCAAATTTATCAAATTAATTTGAATAAGTAAAGGATGAAATTATCCATCGATTTGGTTGGTATAAATATTGGAGATGAAATTTCACGTTATGAGATCACCATCCTTAGTAAATGAAAGTTTTATTAACAACAGATTGAAATGAAAATATTGACGAAAACGATGCAAGCAGCGTAACTCTGTATGCACGGTTAAATTTCTGATGGAAAAATCTCAGAAACTCTCACCCGGAGCAATCAATCGCATTGGATATCCATGATCTCGCGGGATCTCTTCGTCATTCATCTCGTATGCAATGATAACTTCACTTTGCATAGCTTTTTCGAATGTTATTGATGTTTCATAATTGTTACCTTCAACAATAATTAGAAATAATGATAACAATTAGTGTAAATAATGATAATAAATAATAATAGATTATAATGATAGTAATAATAGTAATAAATAACACAAATATAAAAAAGTAGTAACAATAAATAAAAATAATGGTAATAATAAATGATAATAATAATAACAGTATTTTCAATTATAATTTCTTATTAATAAGAATAAAGAGAAATTAAAACAGATCGTTAAGGAAATTTAACAGATCAATTCTACAATTATATTGATGATCCAGAAACTTTTTGGAAAATCATTCTGCCTTTCATTTAGCCTTTCGATTTTTTTGAATCCCAAACGGTATGCTTATAATACAGTAGAATATACCAACCCTCACTATCCATATCGGCTCCACGAAATATAACATGCTTGATACGTTTATCATCCGGATTTATTCCTGCTTTCATCAGAACATCCTGAACAACATTTCAAATGTGAATTTAAAGAAAAAATTTTGAAAGATATTCAAATTTGGTTTCATAGAAATTTTTAAATAAATTGAATAATTTTTAAAATTTTTACCAATAATCAAAATTGTATTATTATATTTAATAAATGGAAAAATCGGAAGAATAGAAATATACCTTTAGTGGTACACCGGTCCATTTTGCATTACCTATTGCCGTACTCTTCCAATTCAATCCTTGAACCTAAAGATCAATCTTTTATTCTTATTTTGATATTTATAGTATGAATTTGCATGATATGTATGAGTATAGTATGATATTTATCTTTATGATATTTTTTTATGATATTTATGTATGAATATATATTATATATGAATATGAATATATATGAATATATATATGAATATGAATAGTATGATATTTTTTTTAGTATAGTATGATATTTATATATGAATATAATATGATATTTATAGTATCAATGATATTTATAGTATGAAAAAGTTCACGATATTTTATGAAATTCATCTAATTATGATATCTCTATCAAAATCACTAAAGCAAATAGATTAGTATAATATCTGCTCAAAATTAATGCTAACAATTGGAGAATATGAAAACAAAATTAAAAAATTTTGAAGCTAAAAATTGATAAGTCAAAATTAATATATATATTACGTAGAAGTCATAAAATCACACTTTTTTTGTTGCGTTCATTTCACTGCGTCGATTACCGGCGCATTGCAATGTGGCGTTAACGGATACGCGCGGAAATTTGCTTTTGAGATCATTCAGAGAAAGAGTAAGAGGTTGTTGAACAGATATACCTTCGATTATTAATTTATGTTTTTTAGCGTCAATCTGTCATCAGACATTGTTCATAATTTATTTCATTTAATGGAAATAGAAATAGGCAACTTAAAATGAGAGAAAAATAAAAATAAAAACTGGTAGCTTTAATAAATTTTTATTACTAATCAATAAAATAGTTAAAACGCTATGATATTTAAATTATTTTATGCCAACTTTATGTTAATGCTATGAGTCATTTTATGATATCATTTCGAAATTATCAATTTTATATTAATTAAAAGCATAGCGCAATTATTGATTTAATTTGCTTAATTGTTGAATTTTACGATTCTAATCCAAGAAAATAGGAAAGCAAAAAGTATAACTTCAATTATTTTTGACAGGAATAACTGTTGAAATATTTTTTTGCAAAAACTTACAACTGGCACTGGCATATGATTTCGAACATAAAATAGGTCATTGGGTGTGTAAAAATTATCCGTTAATAATTCGGTCGGTGTTTCAGCATTGAATGGTTTTTCGGACTTCACAACCAATGCTGGATGACGTTTTGGATCATCACGATACGGATCGTTTTCATTCTGAAGATAATAAATGCTTTAAAAAAATAACGCGTTTTTTCTATGAGATAAATAATTTAATATCAACAAAAGTTGTTAAGTTTCTTTTAATGTTTAAAGTAGTAAAGTTAAAAGTAAATGTATACGATAAACAGTTTTATAATAATTTACTTCTGAAAGTACTTAATACCATTGATTTTTCATGTGCATACCTTTTCATACTTAATACCACTGATTTTTCATATGCATGCTTTTTCATTTCTATGATAAATATAATAAAATCATAGTGTGATAAGACCAAACCTTTGGTTTGATGACTATGATATCTCTTTCATTTAAATTGCCAATTCTTAACTCCTCTAATATTTCGAGTGTCTCCGGTGTTAGATGTTGCTGATAGATTTTCCAATATGGATCAATAGGACCACCTGCGGCTAGAAGTATCTTATCACCGCCCGGATGACTTTGAACGAAATTTGTAATATCATAGACACCCTGAGAAACTATTGGACAGTGAAAATGCTTAAAATAATAATAAAAACGAGAAAACTTGTTGTGCAATAATTTCGCATTCTTATAAGTTCATTAATTTTTAAATCCACTAAAAACGATTTATTGAATGTTCCCAACAATATCGCAATGAGAATGCTTATGTTGTGTTGTATCGATATTTCATACTATATTTGAATTAATTCTCTGAGTCTAATTTTTAAAAACAGTGAGTTCATAATTAGCTTGTCAGGAATATTCTTAAAATTTTCAACAATTATATAAATGTCAAATTAATTGAATCATTGATTTAATAATTTATCTATCTGATTTCAAGTGTATTATACAAAGCCATATGCTCGATTTCACCTGGATTATAAAGATTATCTACCTGATTTCATCACAAAAGTTATCGCCAAAAATAAAGCTCAACTTCCCTCTAAGCTTATCATTCCTTTGTCTTTCATCATTTTATTCAAATAAATAATTAAGCAAGCAAACAGACAATAAATTAAATAACAAGTATAAAATTTTAAAAACTTTAAAATGAACATAAGATATTTAAATTGATTAAATATTAATAATTGATATAGTAATTAATAACAGTGAAGAAATGCAAATTTAAAGTGTGAACTGTCGAAAAAAGCAAACCCTTTGGAAAGTAACCCAAATACTTTCGGCATCTTTTCCATGTTTTTTTACTTCTTCCAATTCATAAAAGGGTAAATCACTTCTCACTTCAATTTTCATATTATTTCTTGTATCAGCATGTCCTATTCCAATAATATGCTTCAGCAGTGATGCGCCTCCAATAAAAGTTAATACACCAAAAGAACTGAGCAAAATCCATCCTCTTGGATTCTTTCCCGGTTTTTCTGTAAAAAAGGTTTTTTTCAATTCAATCGATTCAGTTTTATTAGCTGTATATTTTATCCCTGAATATTCAGAACATTTATCTTCAACATTGTCAAATAGCTCGATAATCTGAGTGATATTTGATATGATTGACAGGGAGAACCAAATAATCACGATGAGTGAACATGATTGACATTAGCCATAAGATTCTTATGATATTCTAGATTTCGAAGAAAATTCAATCCGACACAAAAGACTTATGTTAAAACGATCGCAATGAATTTAAATAATTTCGAATAACCGATCATAACGAATATTCAATTCATATATTTGTTGTTTACAGTTTTCTTTGATTATATTGTGAATTTCTCATATTATATTATTGAACTGATATGAAATTTTCAATGAAAATTTTTTAAAACATTTTTTCCAATTTTTTCCAGAAAAATATTTCCAAAGAAATAATTGTGCTAATTATAATTTGCAAAATAATTAGAACAATCGTTAGGTAAAAATTTTGAAAAATATGCGTGAAATATACATTCTGCATTTTAAAGAAATTAAATTTGTAATTTAAAGCGAACAACTGTTTTCATTCAAGTCACTTGAATTGAATTTGAGCAGAGTCAAGAGATCAAAGCACGCTGCGGTAATTATAGAAAAAAGAATAAATTATCAAACCTGATAGTATTAGCGATACCTTTGACGGATGACTATTCAATAGATGGTAATGTGTGGTAGCAATTTTAGCATGATGGACATTGGCAATAACATCTTCATATGACGGTCGTCGATACGCCATCACATGGCGAAGCCACATTTCTTTAAAGCGATATTGCTGCAATTCAAATGAAAATGAAAATTTTGCAATATTACGAATATGAACAATGATAACTATCACACTGTGAAAATCAAAATCATTTTTAATTAATATAACTGAACAATTCTTACTAAACTTTCCATTTTTACATTATCTTGAAAGTGAAGAATTGCTACCTAATTTAATTAATTAATTGCATTAATTCGAATTTTACTAACACAATGAATCATTTAGCTAATTTCTAACCTTTTTTTTTGATTATTGTGCTTATCTTTAGTGGTTAAATTACCGGAAAAAAATTCTTATGTAAATGTCTTCGGTCTGATAACCAGTCATGTTTCAATCATTATACTGTTATCAGGTCGTTCTTTCTGCAGCTTTTACATACCTATCCTTGTATCCAATAGGATTTTATAAGAATATCCGTTCTAAACCACCCCTACTCTATATACGTAGGGGTGAAAAGAAAAGTTCAATGACTCTTTGATTTCTACCTTACTTCTTGCCAATAAAAATTGTCTCCTTAAGTGTTATACTACTATTAACATCCAACAATAACGTTAATAAAGAAAATCTCTCCAAAGAAGAAAATCAATTCTCACCAAATATTCGACTGTACCAAATCAAAGCTGTCCAAAAACAAACAAAAAATCGCAATACCATTATCGATTTTCTTTTGTTAATTTGATGTTTTTCATTGAAATGCGCCCATTTCAATGATAGCGTGAATGAATTTTTATTGACACCCAAATTTTTCGAAAGCAAACATCAAAGAAATATGGACGTAGAAGGGAAAACAGAGGACAGTGCAAAGGAGACAGGTAAAGGCGAGAAGAAAAGAGTTAGTCATCTGCGCTCGTGAAATTGATGAGATATTTTGGAAATGCTTATACCAATGATAATTGATTTCCAATACGTAGTAAATTCTTTAAGTTCTTTATTCAGCAGCTTTACCGGATTTATTTTCCGACTGATGGAAAATATGAAATCAGCCAACAAAGAGCTCTTAGCCAACAGAATTAAAGGCTCCTTATAAATCTAAAGAATTTAATTAAAGGGTAATTGAATTCAAAAAAGGAATAGTAATTAAATTTGAAATTGAAAGAGTCAATGCAGAATTGGTAATATTTAACTTTCAATCAAGAAAAAACCAATTCAGTGTCTTGCTAACAACAGAATTTCTTCGGCAAGAAGTCATGTAAGAAGAAGAACTGTCAGAATAATTGGAAAACGAATTCGGTAAAGCTACTGAATCATTACAATAAGAACTTACAGAACTTGCCATGCATTCGAAATTAATTATTATTGGTGTAAGCATTTTTATAACATCGTTTTATTAATTGCCATTAAATTGAAATTTGAATTCACTTCACTTATTTTTTGCTTATTTTGTGTTAAGATTTCAAACTAAAGCGAAATCATCATTATTACCATTAAACTCTTTTAATGCAAGAAGATCTTGTCTTACTACTTGTAGAACCTTTCATAAGTTTTTTAGCTAACTTCAGACCATTTGTTTTATACTACTTGATTACAGCTAAGGTAGAAGTTTCACTATTAAAGAACTGTTTGAATTTAATCACTAACTCTTGTTCTGTCTTTTGCTGATATATCTTATCTAGAAATTAATTATTTGATGCAGAGGTTTTGTTCTTCTTGCCGTTATAATACAGTTATCAGAAATACAATTACTTGAGTCAATCACTAGGAAGGATACTTTAATTATGTAAATAATTTCATAGAGTTATTTCGGGTTTCCTATAGGATATAATATTTCAATTTATACATATAACATGTTTTAGAATATTAGTGTTTAATGAAAGTGTCTTTAAAAAAAGTTTAATTTTTGGATCTTTATTTGCTTTCGGCTCAACAGAAGATGTAAGCCATTGTTGAAGTTTGATTTGCCTGTAATTATATTTTCGAATAATGCAAATTACATCATCAATTAACATCGTTCCTGCCAGTTACACATAGGTTTAGCAGGTTGATGTAGATTCTTTCTTTTATTTGAAAACCTTCTAACTTTGATGTTCAGATTAAAAAATATAACCTTGCTTGAAAGAAGTGAAATTTAAGATTAGATAATACATAAAGATTGCAGCAGATATAGCTTCAAGTAATTTTAGAAATCAAAAAACACATTTGTTGAATTAAACACAATTCGAAATCATCAGAAAATTATTTATTTATTAAGAAATAAATAATTTAATAAACACACAAAAAAGTGTTTACAGTCACAAATATGCATTAAACGATTACTGCAATTCATTAATTAATAGGGCAAAGTAAAGGAAAAAATTCAGTTTGGAATTATTAAGATTATAAAATAAGTTTAAACAAGCGTGCCATTTTGAATCAACTGATAAAATGTCGAATAAGTTCCATCGGCAGTGGAAAAATTATCGTCGAATTTTTTTCGGCACTAAATTAAAAAAAGAGATTTGAAATTTGGAATCGGAAGTCTGATTTAATCATTGATATAATATTTAATAGCCTCTTCAAATAAGTTCACAAAAAATAAAATTCTGAAATATTAAATTTTAAAAGTAGAAGGCAAAATAACGAATATAAATAATTTAGTTAGTTCTAAGATACAATTTTTTTAAGAAAAGATTTTTAACTTACGCGACACTACTGAGTGTTTGCAGATAGCGTAATTGCAGTGCTGCGGGTGACTCTGATATAGTCAATGCTGCCTCTTGAAGTGAATGCGATGCCTTTTGTTCACCTTCCGCTGCGATCACCTGCAAATGCAACGGTGTTATCCAAAATTAATGCACAAATGTAATTTCAGCAGTGTGGGAAAAATGTTCACAAATTTAAATCTTTGAGCTGTATGGCAAAAAAGTTTAGAATTATAATCTTAAAAAGGAAGATTAATTAAAGTAAACAAAGAAAGAACTTAATTATTTTGACATTGTATGAAATATATCGCTTCATAGAAATGTTGTAATAATTAAAATGTTAGCAATTTCAACTTTTTGTTTGCTCTTTCTTAATTTTTAATATCATTCAAATGAGAAAGTTCATCTTTACAGTTCTTCTCGATTCCATACTTGAGATTAAAGGGTCATCCTTCACGGTTACACTATTTCTGTGTTTATATTAAGACAAGAGTGGGAGGAAGAGAAACCTTAGCTCTTGCTTCACGAGTCGCTTCCGCTTCAGCAGCCATCGCACGTTGTAGCTGTATCGGAAGACGAACATCTTTTCTGAAATAACTGAAGTCATTTCCAAGGAAGGATGAACATCGTCTCATTTAAAGTTTTGATATTGCAGGAATGAAGCGCAAATGGATGTAATAGTTTGATCAATCATTTGCGCCATCATAACAATGGGAAAAAATGATTATTATCGATAACAATCAGCAATATGCAATTTTACAATGGTTGGTGTCTGCTAAATCAATTTCTGATTGTGAGGGAATAATGAATAGATTAGGGTAAGTGAATTAATTTCACCAAAAAAATTACTGAAAGTTTTTGGTAGACGATTTGCTATGTTATAAATGGGCTTTGTGCCAATTAAGAAAGATAAGTAAACAATGAAGTAATGTACATTTCAACTCTTTCGACTTTGATTCCCCATCTTTCCGTAACATCGTCCAGAATTACCTGAAAGCAAAGCAAAATTAGTAACTATAATCAACAATTGCCACACGTGATCATAAGAGAATTTAATTAGGAAAATTTATGATATATTTTTGAAAATACAGTATGGTAAGATTGATCAATTTTCAGTTTCACATGATGTTAAATAAAATCATAAATTGAATGAAATCATTGAAGAGGTTATATATCATTTAAAGATACCTTTCAAATGCTTTTCAAAAAGAATAAAATCTGAGAGTGAATTTTTGTTTTAAGCATACCTTGTAAATATCCCAAATATTATTAATATTATTATATTATTACATCTTCTTTAAATTTTGAAAATTGAAATCCTCATTCCATCTTCTGCTTCTTATTAAAATTCAATAGTATGATGGAATTAACCTGCATAGATAATGCGATCGCATCACGATCGGATAAAATTTCTGATAAACTTTTGGTACCAAACATATTGCGCAATGTTGTTTGTGCCAGTAATCTGGTGGAATAATGAACATTTTCCACATTTGCCACTGATATAGTAGCATTACATATTCGATAGTATACCACAGCATCTACGCTCACCGTTACGGAATCCTTCGTCAGAATCTGAATGATAGATAACGAAAATATGATGAAAATAGGAAAAATTAAATTATAAGAAATGCTTATTACTTCAATATTGGTGTTATCAGTGATATTGATATAGGAGTTTACTATATGTTTCTTAACACTAACTCCATTATTATACATTACTAAGCTATTTTTTGTCTGCAGCAATCATTAGAATAAAGCTATACTTCAACAGACACTCTATATATTTAAGTGATTACTTATTTAATGAAAGCAATTTTCATAGACAACTTAATTAAATTAATCAGCTAATTGTACAGTCACCTTTTTAGCGAATTATTTGGGAAGTATAAAAAAGGCAATATAGTAAGTACTGTAATAATTATTAGAAAATTAATTGAAATAATTAGGTATAGAAAAGAAACTTCTTGCGGTGGTACATTGAATGATACTGTGCGTAAATCCACTTTAGTGTATGATTCCACACATGGTAATATAAAAAACATCCCTGAAACTTAATTAATGAAGTAATGATTAGTATTTATTAATCACTTTCTATTAACAATTCTGAATAATCCTCAAAGGGATAAAGTATAAAGTTTGATTTAAAAAATTTCTGATTATAAATATGAATTAAAAAAAATTTCAAACTATACCTGGACCTTTTGCACCACCTCCAATTAACCTACCCAATCGAAATATTACAGCTCTTTCATATTCTTGCACTACCTGAAAATAATAATCGATTAATTTTTGAATAACAAAAGAAAAATTTTCCACTTTTTTTATTTTTTTCTATTCCATTAAAATTTCTTTCCTTTCTCATCAAATTTAAGAATATTAATTTTTAATTTTTGATTTAAAATCTATGATCGGTCCTCAAATATTTATTGGAATTAAAAAATCGAATCACCAAACCTTAAGACAAAAACACATAGATATAGGAAATGTAGAAAAGAATATAATCCAACTAATTATAATAACAAACCATCCACAAAATCCAACGCTGCTATCATAAGTATCAGCTAAAATGTAATTATTTTAATTTTAATATTTTAAAGATTAACATATTATAAGCAAATATTAAAAAAAATATTTAAAGATTCGACAAAACAAGAAAAATTTTTTAATAAACATGAAGGAAAATATATATATTTTATCAAAAAATGAAAATTTCTCAAAAAGATGTTATATATTTCAATTAGCCATTTGTTTATTTATTTATTTTATTTATTCGTTTATTTGCTTATTTATTTATTCATTTCGCTTATTTATATAAACTAAGAAAGTAAACAATTATCTGTTTAAAAAAAACATATTCGAATATATTAATAAACAATAAGAAAAGCTCAAATTCAATGAAAATGTTTACATTTTGAATACAAACAAAATGTTTAATAAAAAAAATTTTGTTAGTAAAATTTGTTTATATTAAATTTTCTTCAACAAAATTGATGTAATTTCCTCATATAAAATCTTTTTTTTCAAAGAAATTAGAAGAAAAATACATTTTGTTTTATCGAATAAAAAATTGCAAAATTTACTTTTTATCGAAAACATTCAATTAATTTTAATTAAATATTACTAATTATTCTTATTAATTACTTTAATCTACTCTTTTATTTATTATCTTACTTAAGCCATTTTCCGACTTACTTATTATTCATTTGATGAAATGAAATAATTATTAAAATTATTGCAAAAATAAGCTATTAATATTTATTGTGGAATATCTTTTATAATGTTGAAAAAATAATTTGAAATTGTTGAAATTACTGCAAAAGAGAAATAGCCATAACAAAATGAATAATTTAGTAAATTTGAATGGAAAGACGAAAACAAAACAATAACATTAATGAATTTTTCTTCGAACCCAAATGATTCATTACTTCTTGTAAAGTAAAGAAATAGCTATCATTCATTTAAGCCTATACTAAATTATTTCATGCAAAATTTTTTATCATACGATATATGCATTTTCATTACATACTTTATCTAAGATAATTTTAATTAATATTTATATCACTTACATAATGATATTTTATCAGTAAATTCTGTCCTGTATTCCGATTACATACAATTCCTGGATTATCTTTCATGTTCGCATTCAATTTTAGGTTTACCTTTAATAATCATTTTCTGATGTAAGAGAATTCTAATTTTGAAATATTTTTATGAGTTTTAATTGTATAGTAAAATCAAAGCTATGAAAAGGTAAAAATTTTTACATTATGCTAAATGAAATTTAATTCAATTCCAATTGACGAGAGAATTGCCTTGTTTCATAGCTTGTTGGCTATTTCGTGATGAATTGAAATTCAATCTAAACTGAAACGGCTTATCATGATAGCGTTTTGCATATCACTTTGCAACTGCAATCAGACTATATAACAGGCTGTTGCCATTTAGTATTATGTCGCTTATTTGGAAATTGATGCACTGAATACAGTCTCATTTTCAGCTAATAATTGAAGAATTAAAAAAGTGAAATTCATAAGAATGCTTCCATTGATAATCAAATCTGATCTATTACATTTTATCAATTTATCATTATAATTTAATCAGAAATAATAACCAGTATTAATTAAAGGATGAAAAATGTACACGGAATAAGAGAATTTCATAAGGATATTCTGAAATGCTCAAATTTCTAAATTTATCACTATATGTTTTTACGGATGCATATGCGATTGTGACGAAATTTCAGAAGTCTATGAAAGAAATTTAAAATGAATGAATGAATGGAAATAATTCAGTAGCATGATGAATTATAGAGGAATGTGATGATGTGATGTATCTTCTAATTTGCTACTGACTTCTTCATGTAAACTAACAACGGATATGCTTCTTTAATTCTGAAATCGAATGATGAAAAAATTTGGAAAGGAATGATTTGCTATGACAAAGAAATTATTCTCATTCCGTTGCAAATAATTATTCTCATCCCGCAAATGATTATTCTCATCCATCCAGAATAATTTCTTTGTCATAGCAATGAAAATAATATTCTCATCCCATTTCAGATAATTTGTAATAATTTAAAATTGAATAATTCAATACTTTCAACATTAATTACGTTGAAATTATAAGAATGACAAATATTTTTGTTCATTCAATAAAATATATATTTTGATAATTACACTGTTAGAGTAATTAATTATGCTGAAAAACAATATATAAGTGATATTATTTCGCTTGACCATTATATCTTAACCTTATTTGTAAAGTTGATAAATTATTGATCAATTATACTGTAATCAAGAACTGAAAATAAACTTACGATGAGCATTTTTCGGATAGTATGATAATTTGAGTTGCGCTAATGATTGTCGCCTTAAATTACGTTCCTCTTTAGCAAAAATTAACGGATTAAGTGTAAAACGTCGACTCATTCGACCAGCAGAAAATTTACTTTTTTCGAAATCGTTATTCATACTGAAATGATAATCTTTACCATTCATTAATCAAATATTCATCCTAACTTTATTCCAGCAGTATAAATGTAATGTCTCCAAACAAGCGCCTAAAATAGCAATCCAAATTTATTATTATTAATTTGTCTAAATTAATTGATCCTTACAGTTAAAAATAATCAGACAAAGTAATGATATAAACCTCTTTTGATGGTCAAAAGAAATGCTGATATAAAAGAAAATTTTCTTTTTTTATTTATCTTGAATTAAATGAGAACGATAGATGAAAACTGATATAATGATAATAGATCTGAAAATAAATCTAATCTTCCTCAGTAAATAGATGATAACTTTCTTACATACGAATAGACACCGTCAGCTGTGCTTTGAGTATGTGAAGAAAAATGTATGATTAAATACCATATAACTTCAAAAAAGAAAAGAAAAGAAATAAAATTAGTAATGAAATTGTTTATAATTAATTGTTTCGGAAGAAATAATTTCGATTTCATTTATTTGTATCGAAAAATAAAAATTATTAAATTGTTTCCAACAAATAATTAACACAGAAAAAAGCGACCAATCTATTTGTTTTTTTAATTAAAATTTCTTTTCTCTCATTTGCAATGAAATTGGAAATTAAATTTATCGAAATGGAAATTGATCGAATATCATCAAATAGTCGCAGCGAAAAACAAATGATCGATTTAAATGGGTAAATAAATAAAAGTAAAAAAAAGAACAAATAACAAAATATAATTGGAAAGAAAAAGATAAAAGAAATCTAAACTGAAAATAATTCAGTGGCTTAATCGTTGTGGAATGTGATGGAATGCGATGATCGTACAAATAAATAAATTGAAGGAGCGATACATAAATTCACTGAAGCAATATAGGCATAAAAAATAATTCTTTCAATCATGGATAAAGAAAAAGAAATTAAAATTCGTGAATTTTTCGTGCAAAATGATAAATTCATTAAATTCTACCTAAGATGATAAATTCACTAAATTCTACCTAAAATGATAAATTCGTTAAATTCTACCTAAAATGATAAATTCGTTAAATTCTACCTAAAATGATAAATTCATTAAATTCTACCTAAAATGATAAACTGTTGTGGCTAATAACTGGAAGAAAGAAAAAAACGGAAATTTACACATTTTCCTAATACTTTGTCTATTTCTGGAAACACCAAATGAAGCAAATATTTGTAATTCCTTTTGTTTTATTATTTTCTGAGCAGTTATTTAAGAATATTATTTTTTTTAAATGAAATTGCTGAAATTTAAAGTAATTATTTTCTTAAATGAATTTATGCAAAATCAAAAAAATAATTGTTTACTGTGAAACGTTTACCTTTTTTTCGCAAATGAGAAAAGCCAATGTATTAATTGCATTAATTATACAATGAATTAATCATATGATAATTGATAATGATAAGTTAAATTGAACAATTTTTATATGAAATTAATAATAATTAACATCGACGATAATAAAATTAGTTAATTTCAATTATTTACTTTAATTGCACATTTTTTTAAAAGTTATTTAGCAAACAAGGAATACTCATTGATTTTTTTAAATAAATTAATTAAAGCTTTTTGTTTATGAAAAGAAATTTAATAGTTAAATTTAGTGGGCAGCTTTTTTCATTCTTTTAAACAAAAGGAAAAATTTTTTATGAAAAAGAAATTACGGAAGTAATGAAAGTAACAATAACCACTATGCATTTAGTTAACTTTAATAGGTGTCACATTCTACTGATCAGTCATCCATATAATTTCAAATTATTAACCATGGTAACTTACCTTCCTCATCCGATTTGTTCATTTGTTTTGTCCTACAAATATTTCACACCTAATCAATTTCGATATTATGCCTATAATAGTTTAAAAATTAAACACACATAAATTTCTAAAATTTTCTAACTCAGTATGCAAATTATTTCATAATTTATAATCATCAAATTCACCTTTCTTATCTTCTAATCATTTACTATAATTATTCAAATTAAAAAAGAAAGAAGCAAAGAAAAGAAAAGCCTGTATAATAAGTAATCACGAAAAAACCTAATAATAATATTCCATGCAAAGCTGTAATGAATAATACTCTGTGAACTGTTAATTCTGAAACGGATATTTTTTCAATATCATAAACTGACGAATATTATTGCGAAATTATTGTTTAAATAGGATATTTTAACATCATGCTAATATAAATGATATTATTGATATTTGCAATATCAATATTTTAAATTATGATAAAATAAAATTAACGAATACATAATGTAATTAAAGTAACGAAAGATTAATAATGATAGTAATCCCTGCGATTAAATGTTTTATTTTGAATAACGAAATCTTATAATTGTAGGTTTTTGAAACATTAGAAGTTTTGATTGGTTAACCCAAAAATAGCAAAAAATCATTAAATGAATGCAAATCAAAAGCAACAACAACAACAACAACAACAACAACAATAATAATGACAACAGCAACAATAACAATAGCAACAACAACAACAACAAAAAGGAATGCAATTATTTTCGACTAATTACATTTTGGAATGAAAAACTAAATTGTCTTAAAGAAAAAAAGGAATTGGGATAGTAATGGAATTTTCAATTTTATTTTCTCAAATAAAGTTTTATCTAAAAGATAATTATGCTATGAGATAAAATAACAGAATTTCATGAATAAATTTGAACCTAAAGAGTCCTAAACTAGGCATAGCAAATGCTTTTTAGCACATATCAGTTTTATAATATCAGCAATAATCAGTAAAGTATTATGAAATTCTACGAAATAATCTTTCATTTCAATTTAGGCATTTGTTATTATACGGATCCAAAATGGTCAAAATTGCTTAGTTCTTATTTCACTATTGTAATATATTTTAATAGATATTTCAAAGTGTTACTGTAAAATTTTTATGTATCATTTAATATCACACAACTTCAGAGATATTGTAATACATATCATATTTAGCAGCAAATTGATAATATCATTGCTGTAGTACAATTGATATTAATATAAGTTATTCCACATTTATTACTCATATAAATAAGATGAAAAAAGAAAACCAATTGATATAATGGAATTAATTAGATAGATGAATTGACCTTTGGCACGCTATATTTCATAAGAAAACTGTTTAGCCAGCATTTATTGCCAACCAATATCTGTTTTGCGCGCATAATATATTTCATCTTTGGTTCAATTTTCTGCGATTTTTTTCCTTACTTCATTGGCTTATAAATTATATTTCTAAGTCAGTGAAATTGAAAAACATAAAATAAGCTATGTTAGTGTTTGCGTGAGCAAGTGATGGTGTATTTGGAAGTGCATTTGAGTGAGAATTGATAAGTATCTGAAATATATTAAGAATTGAAATAAGCAATATGAACGATAGCAGAAAGAACTAATCATATCATATCACTAAGAAATATATGTTGATACTAACATTTTCATTATATTTAGAAGCCAATTTGATGGGTGCACATTAATGCAAATATTGGAGAATGGTAAGACATCGATGTTTTCATCAAAGCAGATGAACTTACATCAAAGCAGATGAACTTACTAAGAAAAAAATTATTTAGCTGTAGTAACTTAATAATCCAAGTATTTTAAACTATCAATAATTAAAAAGTTCATGGTAAGAACAGTCATTTGGCAATTCGATTTATGCTATTCCATAATTTGTGTGAAAAGCAGAAATTAAATAGTTCAAAATTATTGTTAAATTCTATGATCTCTGAAATAGAACGATAATTTTAAATAATTTTTGGAACGATTAATAACCGATGAAATTATATTTAGCAGGCGAATGAACGAGCGCAGCTAGAAGAATTAATGTAAATTTTGCATCTGAAGTTTGATAATGAAAATCAGCAAAGAAGAAAGGTAAGGAAATATTAGAGAGAAGAAAATGGAACATTGATTTCATTAAAATTATTACCTATTAGTCATAAACATTAAAAGTTTTCGATCGATATGAATCATTTTGAGTATCACAATATCCGTGTACAGGTAAATCAGATATATACCAGTTAATATATCAAAAACAAAGAAATAAATTTTTAATATAATTTACTCGAAATGGCTGTTATTGAAATATTTTAATAGATTGATAAAATTTGCATTCATTTGCTATTTAGATTTTAGCTGAATTTCTGAGAAATTTATTTATTTTTCAATTTTCTACAGCCATTGAAATTTTTAGACATCACAACAATGTTATTTTACTTATTTATCAACTTATCACATAATAAATATATTCTATTAAATATTGTGAAAATATCGATGAAAGAAGATAATATTAAAATTACAAATTATTTCTGTCATCAACAAAGGTTAATATTTAAATTCAAAACATTCTAGGATAAGCAAGTTATATTCAAATAAAAATTCGCTTTACATTTTCACAGAGAATTGGAATGCGTTATTTTAATCATTCAAAAAACGAAAGTAAAGAAGTACACAATGAAAAGTATTTATATTATGAAAACTAATTTCGTAAGTTTGTTAAAGGTGAAAAAATGAGTAAAGTTAAAGTTCGATAAAATTATCCGAACAAACTTTTGATATGATTTATCTTTCTAATGCTATTTAGTTCAAAACTGGCAATCTCAAATATGAATAATCTTTACTGATATCTTTTTCCATTCATCGGTAATACGTTAATCTCTTGAAAAACTAAACGAATTAAAAAATTACCTTATAAAAAATATGAAAAATATTATTTCTGCGCTGCCAGCCGAAACATAGCATTAACGATGATAACAACAGCAGCAATATTATTAGAAATAACAGCCATGTGATATAGACTGAAAATTTTTCCAATTTAATTTTCAGCAAATTTCATCATGAATAAACATGCAAGGATGCAAATAACGACTAAGCAATCAATTGAAACGAATCACCCGCTATATCGCGATAAGAAGATGTGAAATTTGGTGTATTACATATCAAAATTATTATACAGAGTAATATAAACAAAATTATAATGCCAATATTCAAATTGTTTTTTATCAAAAAAAAAAAAACAATTGAAGATTATTTTGAATAATTACCTTCAACATTAATTATCACATTTTAAAACATCAAAAAAATTTAATCAGATATAATACACTTGATAGTATTCGAAAAAAGATGCAACTAAAATAGATTTATCGATTATTTTTTTCAAATTCAGCCTTTCATATTGCATTCTTTCTTGTTACTTTAGAAAAATTTTTAATTTAAAAAATATTTTAATCTTAAATTAGCAGAAGAGACGGTGGCAGACAATATGTGCTTATGAACGGAAATAGATTTTATTAAAGTTTGATAAAATGATAAGAAACTATTAAGAAAAACATAAAAGAAAATTTAAGCGAACAAAAAATAATTTGTAAACAAAGAATGCTTGCTGTGATTCTAAAAACTGAAATAAACAGTTTATATTTTCATTTCCCATTGGATAGAAAATATTTCATCTCAGAAAACTTACCTTTCTTTCTTATCATTTCATTTAATGAATTATCGATTAATTAAAACATAAAAATTGTTGCATTTAAATAAACAATACTTTCTTTTTTTAATACTTTCTCATAATTTTAGCATTTGTTGCAAACATTTTAATTAATAAAAGAAAGTGATCGAATTATATTATAGCAAAAAAATGTAGATTGAATAATTTTATAGTATAAAAAATGAAAGTGTAGGAGAGTATGTACTTTTCGGATAATTAATTCTTTAGATGAATTAAGTTTATCGCCTCATTTCATTCTCTTCCTCAAATTCGTAATAAAATAAATGAACCGATAAAGGCTCTTTTTAGGCCTAAGAATAATGCTTCAGGTCCTTTTCTTAAGTGTGCTTTTTTCTCGCTCTTACTGAAATTATATGAAAATGATTACAGATAAATTCTTCAATTTTATTAACTTTTCCTTAATTAAGCAATAATATTAAAATATTAACTTTATGCTAATTTGTCAATAAATAGTTTTTTACTTCCTTATTAATTTATACACAAAGAAATTTTCTTCATCACATAGCAATGAGATATTGGAATAATTATTCTGAAAGCTCTAAAATTAAAAATATTTGAAATTCTCATTAAATTAAATAATTTCCAAAAGCAAACTATACAATGAGAATTTACTAACTTATGCGACAATCAATAATTTAAAAATATTTATTATAAAAAAAGGGAATAGCAATAAACATAATTTAATTTCTTTTTAAAAATTAAAGTAATATGGAAATGAAATTCAATCATTTACAGTCTGAAAATGATAAAATGAAAAAGTATTTTGTTATTAGATATTATATTTCTTACTTTAAATGAAAACAGTAATTTGATTGAAAGAAATGATTGGTGGAATATTTGCAGTATTACTGTATACTTTATTATTTTAAAGGTTGAAAATAAATTCGATTATTTTATTTAATTTCTTCCATTAAGAGTAATATTTCATGTGAATCAATTAGTTGAATTTTCATATATTTTATGAAAAATTTCCTCATAATATTTATGAGAAATTTCGAACTTCAAATGGAGAAGATTTAAGTGACAGCTAAATATATGAAATAATTTCTTGATTTTCAATATTTGAAAGTAAAATTTCAAAGCAATAATTATTATGGTGTAATAAAGATGATAGGGAGAATAAAATAATTATTTACTAATAAATAATTCAATAATTAATGGTAGCACTAATTTATCGTTTAAATGTTGTAAGGCTCTTAAAATGAAATTGATTTATCGCATATGAAATTATTTAAAATAACGAAACTTAAATTACGCAATTTATTTGAGGGATAAATGGTAGAAGTTGAAGTTGAAGAGAGAATTTAGAATATTTTGAATTGGCCAATTTATGAAATGAATAGTGACCAATGAGAGGATAAATAAGTGTTCTGCCATTACAATGAAAGACATTATTTAATTATTGAAAATTTTATGAAATGGAGCAAATGGTCAGAATGAATTGCTTCCTTTCTCTCTTTCAAATAACTTAGCACTTTTTCTCTTATTAAATAAACTTTTTTCCTTTTTTAAAAAATGAAATGAAAATGCTGAAAATTCGATACTTTCTGTTTATGCTAAAAGTATATACACAAAATAATCATTGAATTATATTTTAATAAACAAAAAATTTTCATTACAAATATAGTGCAAGTCTTTTGCCATTAAATTAAATTATAGTTCAAAGTTCAATTATGATTTACTTCTTTAGGATTATTTCATAAACATTTACGTTTAAAGTATGATTCAATGTAATTTAAGATTATTTGATGTATGAAAAATTATAGATTTAAAAGAAAAATGATAAGAGAAAAATAAGTCGGTTAAATAAAAGCATTTTATGTTTCTCTATTTAATTTCAACTCATCCTGGCACATTCCCATGAGTGGAATGTACTGAATTCAACATTTTACGCCTTTACGCCTATGGATAGTAGCATTTTAATTTCCTCTTTCCACGCTAACTTATGCAAAATATTAATACATCAATAATATATTTACGGCAGTTCTTCCTCATTACGCTTTATAATCGCCCATCTTTGGCAATTTAAATTCATCAAATTGTAGGAATAACAAAAATAATATATATCGAATGGAATTTTCAACTAAATTTGATATTATTATTATTATTGCAGAAAGTAAAATTTTTTTGTACTGAATAGATAATATTTGACAATTAATAATATTCTTTTTCAAAGGTTAAAATAGGTGTATATGTGGAAGAGCCGAAATAACTTCATAATATAAAAATATTCAAATAATCGATGTATCTTTTTGCTCTATTACTTATGTTTAAGTGATTGTTTATTATAAATTCCTGGTCAATGTTTACTACAATTACCCTAACATGTAATAATTATATAATACTCGCTAACATCTCAATTTATTACTCTACGGAATAGTGTAAATAATTAACATCAAATAAATCCCTCTTATACTATTAACTTCTTTTATTGCATGTTCAAATAATTCTTTGTTTACCATTAGTTTTACCATCTATTACAAACGAATACCGTTAATAATTTATACTTAATGACCTCGTGTTTACCATTCGTTTCACTCTCTGACCTTTTTGTGTCTTTGATTTTGTACATAAAATGATCAATTGATTATTTACCCACAAATAATGTTTATCGAGCAGTTAGAGAGGAGCGCATTTCACATTTCACACTTACTACGCCCAAACGAATTAGCCGTGCTATCTGCATTCCTATGAATCAGTATCTCAACAAAGTGTTCCAAACCAAATTCACCGATCAATGGTAAAGAAGACGTTTAACAGTTCATTTCTATTACTGTACTATAACCTACTCCATCAAACTCTCCATTAAGCAAAGAATTTACAACAATATAATCATAATATGAAAGAGGCACTGAAAAATGTACGCATAACTTTTCATTCCTATCTGATGACGACAGCTATCAATTAAAACCAGATATATAGCTCGAAAATAATTGGTGGGAAAGTAGAATTAAATCATAAATAGCATTGTTTGAAATTTATATCCTACGATAATCTGCCAGTGAGTATAATTAAAAAATGATTGAAAAAAATTTTCAAAGTATGAGTAGTGATAACACTTCTTATATATCTCATACAATGATAAGATTTCAAAAATTTTGTAGAAGAATTGATATGAAATAAATATTAATTTCATTGGTTGCAAAAAAAGCTTTTCTTACTTTTAATTTCCAATATTCGCAATATCTCTTCACTCGTGTTTTTAAAACAATTTATTGAATAATTAAGCTTTTCGTAATAGTGAAATTAAAAAAGAATAAAACGGAAAAACGTGAAGGAGAAATTTATTATTATTTACCAGTTAACATTTTGGACAACCTTTCCATTCATTCATTGATAACAGACATTTTTTAAATGCTAAGCTTTTCCTTCAGAAATTAGCAACTTATTCGAATGATTGGCCACCTACAGGATGTAACTCATAAAGAGCCTCATCTTCTAGGCTCATTTCATTTCAGAATTTTTAGTTAGCAAAAGATACAAAAAGCATTTTAAGAATAAAAACTTTGCATATTTTAACTTACAAAAATATTTGATGCCTAAATCTACAAAAATTTTACTTTGCTTTTTAATAATTTCTTTGCTTTTCGTCATTAGTCAGATTGAAACAAAAAATTAAATTTCTTATCAAAAAAAATTGGCTTAGAAGAAGCAAAAAAAGGAATGTGCAAATTTTTTAAGCTTTGGAATGGCCACAAATAATATTTATGGCCATTCAATAACAAATTCATATAATAAATTCTCACTTCTCATTACTGCCAAAATACGTTTTAATTGCAAAAATCTAAAAAGAAGTGTATATATCGTTATTTTATTTTACTAAACGATAAATTATCATTCGAAGTATTTCTTCATTTTCCACTTTTTTAAATTAATTTAAAGCATTTCAATCATTTCTCTTTTTCTTTAACACTGTTAGGAAACAATTTAGCTGTTCATAAAACACTTTTTTGTCCTTTTTAAATAGAAAATTTACGAATGGAAATAAATTAGAAATGTTCTTCTTTTACTCAAATCAAATCATAATCGTTTTTACCACAATGTTGAAATATAAACTGAAAATATCTTATGGATTTGTTATCTTATCTAATTGAAACTGTAAAACGAATCATATCACTGATCGTCGTTGAAATTGTAATGCGAATCATATCACTAATCGTCGTTCATTTTTAACATTTTCTCTCTTTACTTCAGTTCCCTTCATTCAGCCAATTGCAAAATTTCATTCCCAATATATCTTAATACTTTGATCTCCATTTTTTTCATTTACTTTGCTTCTTTCTTTTATTTCCTCTATTGCTACTATCACAATTATCTTCAGTCCATATCATATCATTCAACTCTAAAAAGTTTTCTCCTAAACTTTATGACTTTATGTAAGCCATGAATCATTCATTCATTCATTCTCCCTTATTAAGAAGGACAAGTTATACTGTTCTGGCAGTATTCAACAAATTTTTTAGCAAAATTTATTATGAGAAATAAAAAAATTTGTTTAAATACTAATTTTTATATTATTTAGAGACCAATCAAAACTTCTTCACTTTAAATGAAACATTTAATAGAATTTCAATCAATCAGATTCTGATATTTCCAATTCGCTCAAATTTTGATTGTTTTAATTATAAAATAATTTTTAATAATTTTGAAATAATTATTCATTTTCTAAAATGAATAAATAATCAATTGCATTCATTATTAATTCAATAATATTAGCATATGAATATGAAATCATCAATATTTCCTTTCATTATTCTTCCACATATTTTCATAGCTAATATTTTTGATCATAAAATGATAGACATTTTGAAGTTTAAACTATCCGCATGTTAATCATCAAATAATATAAGCCATCAATAATCTTCTGTAGTATTTGAAAAAATGTTTACAGTGATGCATTTTTCATCTATTAAATAAATGCTTTATATATTATTGTTTCATTTCATTTTATCACTGATTTGATAAATTCGAATATTCAAGAAGAAATCATTCGGTTCGCTTAATTTGTCAATAATTTCAATAAAATTAAATGTTTCTTAACAAAATGGTTTTCAAATAATTGTTGATAATAAATGGATCGTTTGGATTACTTAATAATATAAATTGTTAATCGTTACAATGAATGAATATTTTGTCGATATAAATTTATATATTAAAGCTATTTTCACTTTGCGATAATAACAGCAAAGGTGTCTTACGATCAAAAAACTGTTATCGAATTCGTTTTCCACGAAAATTTTTAGATAATATATTACACTCCAAAAATCAACAACATTAATCTTTTTCAATTTAAATGCTATTTTTGTATGTGTGAAATTCGATATTTCAAAAAAGAAAAAACTTCAAATATACTAATTTCATTTCATCCTTCATAGTTATTAAATTTTTGAATGGAAAAGAAAGAAATTTTTACATCTCAACTATTCCTAAAAATTATAACATTCTTATAATAATTAAATTCCAATAAGTGTGTTTAGTGTAGGATATAGTTCAAAGTTTCAAATAAACCAAATCAATCAATCTCATTGATTTATCGATTTTATTAATTCATTTGAATATGGCACTGAATCTCTCTCATAAGGCAATGAAATAAACGTAAATGAGACAAAGTTTAGTTAAAGAAATGAATAAATAACTGCGTCAATGGAAATAAAATATCAATAATATCGACAAATGATTAACATAAATGACTTTTTTCTCTTTATAGAAGTACATTCCAAATTGACTTTTTTAAATGATATATCATTATAAAAATTTCTTCAGATAAATATTCAGATAAGTAGTTGTGGCCGGAGGAAAGCAATGCAAAAAGAAGCAAATATTGATATTTGTTGCAATTGATATTTGTTACAAAAATTGAAAGGATAAGATGGGATGGAGGAAGAATATGAAAAAATGATAGAAATATGAGGAATTGTCTCGAGCATACGATAATCACAACAAATTTTATTAGATCCCGTTGATCAAATTTGTTGCAACTTCGTGCAGGCAATAAATTTAATTTAGATGAGAAAAATGGATGGATTTGAAATAAATTGTATATGCTTATATGCAAATAGTTATCGCTACTATTTTTGAATTATAACAGTATAATGACTTCATCATGAAGAAATATGGAGGCGTTTCACAGCTGCTGTTGATTCACTTTAGTTCAATTTTTTTGAAATGTTAATAATATGCGACTGGTAGTAACTGATGAATTTATCGTACAGTGGGATGATGCAGAAGTCAAAATCAGTGTATCTGCAAAATGGAACAATTGAAAACCATAAATTTGAAATGAAATGATATTTTGTTGGACGTATTATGTAAAGCACTTATATTAAAGATCGAGCAAATTTTTTTGTTAATTTTCTAATTTCCCCGGTGAAAAATCGATCTAGACCCCTTCAGATGGCACCGTGCCAATAGAATTGGAGTGATAAATATATCACAGTGCTTTGGATAACCCGTTCAGACATATTATTTCGAGGTATGCTTTTCATTACAAATACATCAGTGGCAGTACGATACTAAGACATTCGTTAGTCGTTCTTTCATTACATTCTAAAATAAGCTTGGATATGAACATTTTCAATTTTAAATTATCAGGTGGGTTTGGTGACAATAAGTATTACGGTAGAACCGATAAACTTTTGATTTTTTCAAATATTCAACGAAAAGAGCTTGTGAAAGTAGGAAACCTTACGACTGGCCAGGAACGATAATTATTTCACCGGCAGATTAGCAAGTAAACAACAACATAAACTTAAAAACGAAGCATTACAGATCATTCGGAAATGTAAGTGGATTTAAAGATATGATGGAAGATCTAAGTGGTCAGATCCAATTAGGATGAACATATGTTCATGTCTTAGTATTTATTGATGGAAGCGACGCTTGTGCACCAAACTGCTTTTGACATAAATGACAACTCCATTCTCCTTCTGGAGCTTGTGGAAGCGGTGGACGCAAACAATAAAGATGGAAGCCACGATCACAATCATCACAGAATAACAGTTGATCCTAGAAAATATATTCCTCTAAAATCATTAGTAATTTTTTATGGAACATAGAAAAAAGTATATAAATTTGAAACATATATCAATATGATTTAAAATATATTCAGCATAGCATTTATCTACAATAAATTTTACGAAAGTTAAAACGTAAAATTAGTATTAAAGCGAGGAAATCGGAATTAAAATACAAAGAGAACTAAACTAACATCATTATCTGAGAATCCACAAATTGCACAGCTTTTACACTCAATGCATTGCCAACCGTATTTGCCCGTAGATGTAAGCATATTGTCCGTGAACTTAAGGCAGCTCGGATGGCCTATAAGAGAGAATTTGAACTTATCACAGTTAAAATCTATGAAGATTACAGTCAATCTAACTACACAGTTGAGATCTTCAAGTAACAATATCAAAACAAGAATTACTCGTCTTTCTAACAACTGAGACCATAAACTCTACATATAATGGATTATATAAGATGATCATATCCAACTTACACAATCGTGGTCGAAACATAAGTTGCAATAAATGACCCGAACAGCGTGAAGTAACACCAAGTATATAATATGGATTTTTATAACGTAATATCATGATATTTATGTATACTGCAACACGGTTACCTGATCTTCCACAATCATGACAGCTAATAAGCTGTTCTGGCTTCATTGTTTTTTTGTTCTGGTTGCAATCACCCAAGCATAAATCGCAAACTGTGGACACATCGATACTCGGCGACAGCACTGAAAAGCACTCATGATGAGCAACCCGCAAGCAACACAGACAATCCAATTTAAGCATGCTGTAATGGATGCAGCATATCTTCCAAACAGCTACGATAGCCTCCGCATCTGTTCCACTATTTCGAGACCAATTTTTATCCACGGTGATAGTTCAGGAATGGGATACACGTGCCTATGCCCACTCATGCATCTTCGTAAAGACATTGCAATCGATAAGCCACCTTAAAAATTAAGCAATCTCTGACCTTCTGGTGATTTCCAAATTTGAAATGCCTTCAGTTTTTCCGATTTCTTCAAAATACTACGCTTTGTTGTGTTATTGCCGAAAAAAGCCTTATTGGAGAAAGTTTTTATACTTATTAATATATATATATATATATAAAATACTAATTGGACATTTCCGAAAGCAAATGGATAACAACAAATGTGTATCACCGAAAACAAGCATTTTTTGATACAGTTATAGTTTGATAAAGTAAACCCGTTTGAATCGTTGTAATGATAAGCTGAGAAAGTTCTGGATGCTACCCGGAGATGATAACTACCCAGATGTTTGTATCCCTCAGCAATAAATAAACTGGTAACCAATAAAGCAAAAGAATCAATCAATACGATGTGCTGGTTGGGGCGTTGTCGACGGACTGACATTATCTGCATGCACATGAGCTCGGTGATAGTTTAAACCCGGACGACTTTTGTATTTGGCACCACATACTGAAATGATATGCATATAAACCAATTAAAATAAAATAAGCTTAGCATTAAATGTTGCTAAATTTGAGAAACCAAAACTAAAAAAATTTTTCAAAATTATTTACTACAGGGAAAAGAATGCCCTACCGGGATTAATAACATCCTCATTGATACTATAAATGAAAACTGTCTGTATTGGGCAAAAAAAATTTCCAGAAATCTTGAAACACTCACAATTACATGAAAAAGGTTTGGGGTCTGGTGTGAATCCCTGCGTAGGCGGAATGTTGACTGATAAAGTTGTAGCACTTTTGCGCCCGCCGCGGCTCCCACCTGGAGCACCTCTCCTTTTACGTTTTTTCCTTCCATCTGACCATTCTTCCTCATCTGAAGCTTCGCCAGGATCTTCCTCGCTTGGTTCCTCCACCTCCATATCTACTCCCGATTCCTTCATAACCTGCAAAAATGCCATTATGAAAATTTCTTCATCAACATCTACCAAGGACGAATAAAAATCGATAGTTAACCGGCTCATAGTCAGCAGCGCTACCAGTTGATATCTTTCTAAATTTTTCTTTTCACGGTAAAGAGAAAAGTTAGTCATAATACTTGAATCGATATAAGCCTCTTTAAAAAGTCTGTACACAAATTGAAATGAATAATGTTGAAAATCAGCCATTTTCTTCTTTTTATCACAAAATGTCGAACATAAACTACTTAAAACTTACATAGACTTTTCTTTTTTCAGTAAAATGATTTTCTAATGACGAATTCGCCATCGCTGTTAGCGATTGAAAATCAGTTGGATCTAAAAAAGAATATTGAGAGAGCAGAAGTTCTGGTAGTATACATGATTGCTGGAATGGAATACAAAGTTCGCTTTCTTATTAACGAAGGGCATCACGAATACTTCGCAATCTTCTCTTTGTCAAGAATTGACAGAAAATTTTATGAAGTCACTTTAAAGCAAAAAAAATTACATACGAAAATTTGCAAAGAAATAAAGGAATAAAATTCTGATACTTACCTTGGCCAGCTGAACTGGCTTGATTTATCACATCACTAATTGCTGGATTACATTCTAATATATATTTCATTTCGGTCGCATCCGATGTTGGCGCTGATTTTCGTTTTTTCCAACGCCTGCTACCATATGAGCAATACTGTCAAAAAATTTGCAGTTAGGACAAATAATAATACGAAAGAAACTCTATTACGAAATTGAAAAGTAAAACTAAAGTGGGAAATATATTAAACAATAGAAAAGATTCACACCAATGTGTGAAGACTGTGTCGAATGAGAAGAAATGATACGGTAGAAAAGGTAACACGAAAATGAGTAAATATGAAAACATTATTACAATCACTCTTATGACAACAAAAGCAACAATAATAAGGACATGATATTTGAACTGCGACTAAAATCACAACGAATACAATACACACAACGACATGAATTACTTCAATGTAACAACAACAATAAAACAGTAACAATAACTGTAAACATAACGAGAACACAACAGCAACAATTCCTATCCGCTAATGACAACACAACCTTCACAGATATATCAACGACTTCGAAAACACTAATAACAATCGTAAAACGAATAAAAGTTGGAACTTTTAATTTGCACTAATGACTTGGTGGCAGTAATGCAGAATTTAGGATAAAAACCGAAATGTGGACAGTTCAGCACTCGTGGGTTCCATCCTTTTTCTTTCTTTTGATTTCTTACTTGCTTCTCTATTTGTTTGCCAAATTTAGATGTAGTGTCTACAACCCAACAAGAAAGAGTTCAAAAATCTTAACTTTATGGAACATTAATTAATACTTCACTATAAAAAGAAAAAAAAGTGCAGTAAACCTGGGAAGGATTCGATGGTGGATATCGATTTGATAGTTCGTAAATGGCATGATGTGATGGATGTTGCGCTATACCAGTCTGAGGATCTAACACTGTATATCGACCTTTCCGTTCTGTTTCTACCCGACTGTTCCATTTCGAGCAATTCTTCATCATTTCTATATACAATGATTCAGATATCATTTCAACCTGAAAATGACACTATCATACGCTTCATCTTCACAGCTATCAGAAATGATGACATATGCTAAGCCCGGTTAACCTGCCTTAGACACACATAATCGCAGCCTAGTCATTTGAAGATCATTGTCCACCACGCACCCTGACTGATTTTCAACCAACAAACTCGCCTGGACGAACCATAAATTCCTCATGGATGGTTCGGCCACAAATCAATTATGTATGCATATATGTACGTCAATTATGTGTGCATGCGTGTTTGAATTAATCGGGGAAGAGATTGGTTATAATTATTGATTTAAGATTCCGGCCAAAATTTAATATTTCAGAATCCGCTTAAAAATAATGATTTATAAAAAAATCAAATTTAGTTAATTTATCCTGCTGAATTTTCAATAAAGATTGGTTTTAATTAATTCTAATTTTTCAGTTTCGTTTTTTATAGCAAAATCTAGTAAAGCTATTTATTGCTCTCGAAGTTTGAAGGAAAAATTATCTAATTGCAATTTGTTTGCTTCCAATAAGTTGTGATGAATATTAATTATTCTCATTGGGAAGACAGCTTCCTATAGAGTTTCTTACAGTTTCCTATAGATTTTTTAAAACAATTCCATAACAAGAAAATTTCTATAGTTATTGCTGCAAAAAATCAGGGCGATGAATATTCCCAATGGTTTGACCAATAAACTCGTGCAACATTTGATTACCGACAAGAATATTAAATGCCTACTGCATCGTTCTGTGCAAATTTTATCGATTTATGATGCAAGTTTGATTTACTTGTCTTACTAACAATCTTTTGGTACCAAATGTGACAACTCGTCACTTTTTCTACATATTGCCATAGTTATGATAAAAGAAGCTTGGACATTCGAATCAAATTAATTTTTCAATTTTTAGTTAAAATCGTTGAATGAGATAAACATATATATATATACATATATGATTATCTCATTATATATTTAGAATGAATTACATATCTGGTAGTAGGTTACATAGATGAGAAAAAGTACATATATAGAGAAATAAATTTACACTAATGTTGATAAATTAATCATAAATATCGTGTGATAAAGTCAGTTAGGTGTAAATGGAAAGGTCGGAATGTTAAACAGTTTTACAAGATCTTTTTCTTAGATTACTAATAACCCAATTACGCAAAGTTTGTTATTGCGTCTAATCAGTGTGGACAATAATTGTATCACAAAGTCAAAATACATATTGTATAAGAAAATTTCAACTGTCATAAGTATATTTTTGTTAAAAAATTCATGCACATCATAAATGAAACATTGGTTTTCATTAGCAGCATTTTTAAATGCCAGCTCTGGGAGGAAGAAAGGGGCTATTGAAGTGAGAAACACTATTAATTTCAGGTCAACAAGCTTTCAGAAGATTCTGCAAAAAAAGAAGACTCAAAGGTTCTACGGAATCCGCGTTCCATTGTTGGATTGGTACTTATTTTTGGTGCTATATTTTTTCTGAGTAGCTCTTTCTGTAATAATTGAAGCCAAATTTTTAACACTGATCGTTTAAAAGTGGCGTGTGATCGGTAGACAACGACGATATATAAGTAGTATCGAGATGATCTGTGCCTTCTTGAGATTAATGACTACAATTAAAAGAATGAAGAAGGATTGTTGCAGGCTGCACCTCTACTGGCATTTGCTCTTGGTGCATGGCAATTACAACGCTTGCAATGGAAAACAAATTTATTGAAAAAAATAGAAGATAAGATGAAGCAGGAAGTTGTGCCATTTCCAGAAGATAAGTAATACTTTGAAAACATTTCAATAAATTTTCATTCTATCTAGTAACAGCGTGCGCCGAATAATATAGTAAATTAACTGATTTCTGAAAAAAAGCTAGTTAAAGAAAAGCTCTGTATATTTTCAAGTGGCCTTCATGTATGTACATAATTAAATATCCGATGGACAAAAATTCGGTGAATTTAGCTTGCTGTTATTGGATGATCTTGAATATGCAAAGGTGAAAGTAACGGGCGAATTTCTTCATGACCATGAATTTTATGTTCAGCCAAGGCAGCGATTTGATAAAGGTGAATCTCTTCTTGCGATTTTTGTGCTATGTAAAAAAGTGAAATAGAAATGGAATTTTCAGATGGAAGTACATCGAAAAGTCGACCTCCATTGAATAGTTTTTCGAGCCCTGGTGCGCAAGTTATTACTCCGTTTAAGCTCCATCCATCAGGGTAAGTTTTCAAATACAACAATTCATTTGGACTTAAATAAGATGTTATTTGTTTACTTTATGATTATGCATATTTAATATCTAACTATCAAAAGTGGTGATATCCTGCATTTATTAATAGGATTCAATTTCCACTGTATCATAAAATTAAAAAGTCGGTATTATTTTTTTCTTTGCTCTATCAATTTTTTGTCCAATTTTTTTCTTTTTTGTTCGAAGTTTTTTAATATAAGTTATGGGCAGTTTTTATCCAGTAATATCATTCTGGTCAATCGCGGTTGGGTCCCTCCACAAAAAATTACTCCTGAGAGTCGAAATCAAGGACAAGTGCAAGGGCAGGTCACTTTTGATGCTGTAGTTCGTCACACTGAAGAGGTAAAGCACTTTTATAAAAAAGCACTTTTACTTAAAGCACTTAAAGCACTTTTACCCAACTTCAAAGGCCTATTTTTGCCTCTCTGATCCAGTTTTAAGTTTAAAAAAGCATCAAAAAGTTTTGAGTTGTAAACCTAAAGAATATTATGATCAATACACTCAGTCATTGCCGATACGGTTTTATAAGGATAATTTTCATTTCTTTCTTCTTTCATTAAACTAGTGATTTGTTTGTTTGTTGCAAAAATGAGCAGAAATTATCATCCCTTCCCAACTTTCAATTTAAATTAATTTCAGAGGCCCTCTTTTATCCGAAGAAATGATCCTGACAAAGGACTTTGGTTTTATACGGATGTTAAACAAATGGCAGAGAAACATGGCACTCTACCAATTCTTGTTGATGCATGCTATGGTATGAAGATTTGAATTCTTGACAATTACACTATGAAATTTGCAATTTGAAATCTTTTATATAGCAACAAAATCATGCTTAGATAATACGGCATTTAATTTTTCATAGGATCCTGTCTGGACCGTAGTTAACTCATTATTTTAGAATCCAGTATTCAAGGTGGTCCAATTGGAGGTCAGACACGAGTAACCCACAGAAACGATCATATGATGTATGCCTGTTTCTGGTTAGTTCAAGTCATAACTTGCTTTACTTCCATCTGATATTTAACGTTCCTTAACATGCGTATTTTCTTTCAGGTTCTCCATTGGAGCGGCGACTTTGTTTGGATGGTTCCTTTAAAAGTTGTTTGAAGTTAGAATCTTAGAAATATAATTTTTGCAAACAAAATCTAAACGAAGCGCAAGTGCGATAGAAATTTTTATAGGCCTTCTTTTTTTCGCTGCTTTGTCAAATAAAATTCTTGAATCATTTTTGTTTTTTTCCACTTCAAAAATTTTGTTACGGATTTGAATTAAGAAGTTAGCTAATAATTCTTAGATCTATTTTCTTCTTAGTTCGTATTACAAATGTTTTATAAAGTATCCTTGTTTCATTTGATAATCAGTTACTTAAGAGGGGCAAAATTTATCAACATTATGGTGCTACTTCTGCAAAATAAGTGGTTTATATGGGTGCTTCAGATTAAGTTTTTGGAATGCTATTCTTCGAAACTTAACCTAAGTCATCAAGATATGGAGTACTTCTCAAAGATGAAATGAAAGCGTAACAATAAGAGAAGAAATAAATAA
Organism: Cercopithifilaria johnstoni; assembly: GCA_916381525.1. NCBI lineage: Eukaryota > Metazoa > Nematoda > Chromadorea > Rhabditida > Onchocercidae > Cercopithifilaria > Cercopithifilaria johnstoni. The sequence continues at coordinate 53,990 of CAKAEH010001491.1, forward strand.
AAGAAAACAATTTTCATGAAGACTGAACTCAATTTCTGTATGGTCCAATAAATGTCCGGAATTGGGAGTTGTCTGCTCAAATCTATAATAAGCTTGATAGAAAATCACATTTTTTATTATTCCCTGGCTTTAATTTCGTCATCACCATTTCGTTTATTATAGCATATGACTGTTTATAAATACTGCTTTACTTAGTTACTTCCATCATCAACAAACATTGAACAACGTACATTGTTCTTCTAATTGTGCTAACTTATTATTTTATATTACGTGTTAGAAAAACCGTCGTCTCAATTGTCCTTTAAGTGTTCTTTCCACAACACTACTGAATTAGTTGTCGTATTTATTCTGAAAAAATTCGGAACTGGGATTTTACATAACATAATGCAATATGAAGATCAAGGAGAACTTTTAAAACGCATAATTTTTCAACAAATGAAATAAATTTGATTAGAATTTTTTTCAAAAGTAAGATAAGTGTTTGTAAAACCTTTTTTAAAAAGTATTGCAAAAAATGAACAACGGAAATAGCATTTCTTGTTATCATACTATCGTTTTCCCACTTTTCCCATTTATAAAATCGAATTAAAATGAAAAAGGTGGAATGGTTCAGAAATAAACTATTTCAATCAATATACCTCATACTATCTCTAGTCATTTGATCCTTATTATGCT